>CAKNWT010314413.1:768-11990 GCA_932066315.1 Andricus coriarius | reverse complement strand
TAAAAAAAAATTTAGCAGTATTTCGCTGCTTATTAAAAATGAGCAATTATAAATCGAATATTCAAAACTAATCGATTTGAAAATGACTTGTTTGAAATAGAAAAAGCCTTAAATCGTTAAACGTCCAGAGGGCTTAATTTTAATTTTGAACGTTACAATTTTAATTGTTCTATTTAAAAAAAATGTAATTTGTAAGTGAAAGTGTTCAATTTCGATGTATGAATAGCAAATGAAAAATAATTAATTTGAAACAACTTAAAATTAAATAATTCCACTCAAAAGGATTTATATATAAAAAAAACTTTTGAATTTCACAATTCTAATTTTAAAAGAAAGGGAAGAAATTTTGGCAATTAATTTTTTCCGAATATTGGGAGAAACTTTTTCGTTTTTTACTTTTTTATTGGGTTGAAAGTGGGCAAATTTAGTATTTTTAACATTTTTATTGAGTTTGAAACAAGGACATGTTTGTTTTTAATTTTTGTTGAATTGGCAGAGGGATCTTTTATATTCTTAAGATTTTTATTAATTTGTAAAGGAGGGAATTTTGGTTTTCAATATTTTAAGGATTAGAAGAAGGATAATTTTCAACATTTTTATTGAGTTGGAAGGGATGCCAATTTTTTTTCTGAATTAGAAGAGGCAATTTTTTTTCTTAACATTTTTATTGAGTTTGAGGGAAGAATTTTTTTTTCGTTTTTTTTTCTGAATTGGAACAGGCCATATTTTTTTCCGAGTATATTTATTAAGTTGCAGGAGGGAACTTTTTTTCTAATCTTTTTTCTGAATTGAAAGAGGGAATTTTGTTATTTTTAACATTTTTATCGAGTTGGAAGGCAGGAAATTATGATTGTCAATTGTTTCTGAATTGGAAGAGGGAAATATTTTTTATTTTTAAGATTTTTGTTGAGTTGAATGATGGAAATTTTGTAATAGGGGAACATTTTGGGGAAGATTTTTTCTTCCTCATTTTTTTCTAAATTGGAAGAGGCCCCATTTTTCTTTTGAACAAATTTATTAAGTTGAAGGAGGGAACTTTTTATTTTTAATCTTTTATTCTTAATTGGAAGAGGGTATTTTTTTAACGTGTTTATTGAGTCGGAAGGGAGGAAATTTCGACTGCCAATTTTTTTCTGAATTGGAAGAGCTACATTTTTTTATAAGCATGTTAAGAGTTTTATCGAGTTGGAAGGAAGAAAATTGTGGATTTCAAGTTTTTCTAAATTGAACATTTTCATTCATTTTCTAATTTGAACATTTTTATTGAAAAGGCGGTGGTCAAATTTGGTATTTTTAACATTCAGATGAAAAGCGAGAACTTTTCACGTGTTTTATTTTTTATATTTTTAGTAATATGAGTTTATAAGGAGGATTAGTTTTAATTTAGAGCATTTAAAATGATGCGTGACTTTATATTTTTCAATCAGAAATCTTTGAACTGTTCAATTTAGGAAAGTCAAACTTTTTTTATTTTTCAGTTTAATGGAATTTAATTTTTAAAATGTTATTTGGAAAGTTTTAAAAGATTCCCTTTTATACTTGGAAATTATTGAGAGTTTCTATAAAAAATTTTCCTCGATTAAAACGTCCACCCTGCAAATTTGTAGTCTTCTTAATTAATTTCTATAAAAATGATCTCACCAGTGTATCAAAACATTGCCTCCACGCAGGCGAGCTGCATGAATAAAATCATTGCACAGAGAAAAATATTGTGATAGATTCTGGTCCGGCGTATCAGCCGCTAAGATGCATAGATAATGTTTGTCCTGCAAAAAAAATAATAAATATAAAGATTTTTCATATGAGACAAATATGATTGTTAAAAAAAGAGCAATTTTTAAATTTAATAATTTAATTTTGATAACTTACGGAATGAAGACGACGTGCTGCATCATGAATTGCCAGGATATGGGTAATTTCAAAACGCTCTAATTGTGCAAAGTCCTTACTGTCCCGATAATTACCAACGTAAAGACCCGACAAGACCTTTTCAAACAGAAATATAATTAGTGCGGATATTTAATTTACTTAATTTAATTTATTTAATTTAATTACCAACGTAAAGACCCGACAAGACCTTTTCAAACAGAAATATAATTAGTGCGGATATTTAATTTATTCATTATGACATAAATGTCATATGTCACTTTTATAATAAGAGTTTGATCAATTTTTTCAGTAGGAAGATCAGAGAGAGCTTACATTTTTAGTTATTTAAAACGAGATGAATAAAAGTCATCAATATTAAAAAATTAAAAAATCAATGCATGTCTGATTGCTGGGTTTAAAATAAATGTTTTCACGTCCTTTGCAAGAAGGTATTAAAATGTAAAAATGTACTAATTTTAAATTGAAAAAGTTTGCAATTAAACAATTTCAATTGTTAATCGAAAAAAATTAATTTTTTAATCTTAAAACAGAATTGACTAAATTTGTAAATTTTAATGTTGAATGTCAAATTAACCAATGCTTAATTAAAAATTTGGTTAATTGAGCAGTATCGGTTCGAAAATATTCCATCTATCCTTGAATAATATTAAAATTAAAAATATTCAAGGTATAAGGCAACTTTATAATTTGAACGCGCTAACAAAGGGCTGAAAATTTCGAGGCGTTAACCACTGTTGCAATTTGGTGTACACTCTGCTATGTAATCCCTTGTAATCTTGTGTAATCCCTTGTAATATTTTGAAATTCCATGTAATCTATGCAATTCCTTGTAATCTTGTGTAATATCTATAATCTTGTGTAATCCAATTTAATTCCTGTCATCCCATGTAATCTTTTGTCATCTCTTGTAATATTTCGGTATATTAGTAGATACTATTTTTTAAACTTTTTAAATCCCTAATGCATGAATTGTGGATAATAAATTTTTTAAATACACCATAAAACTCTAAAAATAAACTTCATTGCTGAGAAAGAAAATATTAAAACAAGGTATGGAAAACCTTATTCAAACAATTTTGGAACCTTGACACATTATACTTCCGGTTTCACAGCCAATCAGAAATGTCTGATTTTCCTGCGAAAAATTCAAAAAGAGTACTTTTTAAACATAAAAAAAATGTAACTTAATAATATTCAGTTTGTTACTGATATTTGAATTGCACAAGGAAAAATATACAACTAACAGTTTTTACTTTCCTAAAAATAAAAAATAAAATTGAAACTTAATTGTTTGTGCAATCGAGTAATTACATAATTTAAGGTAGTTGTCGTGCCAAAAAAAGATCTCTGAAAAAAATAGTTTCTCTATGATTTTAAGAACAAGAATAATTTTAGTAATGATGTCATTTCAAATAAAAAACATTATTTGTAATGAAATTTTTTTTAAAGTTACAAGAAGCATATATTTTAGCAATGTTTTTTGCAATTTAACTTTGTCTTACTATCGCGCCTTACCAATTTTTGAAAAATGCTTGAATTATAAATTGTATTATATATTGAATTATATAAGAACATATTTTCAAAAAGAAAAAATATTTTTTAAACAAAGAACTATATGTGAAGATTATTGACTTTTTTTTAAAACTGGAAACCGTAGAGTTGTAGGAACAGTTTTTTCCCGAAAAAGTAAGTCATGATGACTGATGATATCATTTCCATTGCTACCTAATTTTTGGCACAAGAAAATTAAGAAAAATGTTTAAATATCAATTATATTTCTGCATTAAGTCAGAGATTAAATATTAAAATTTGTTATGCATACGAATCCGTCCCTTATATTATTAGTGATTTTCATATTTCATTTTTCAATTTTAATTCTGCTCAATCTTGTTTAACTTCTTGTAATCTTCTGAAATCCCATGTAATCTCCTGTATGTAATCATGTGTAATCTCACGTAATCATATGTAATCTTTTGTAATCCTAAGTAATCCTTTAATCTTGTAATCTAGCCAAAAAATTGAAGTTATTTAAAATCAGTTATTTAAAATGAGATGCTAAAAACTCAAAAATATTAAAAAATTAAAAAATCAATGCACATCTGAGTAGTTGTTTAAAAATAAATGTTTTCACATCCTTTGCAAGAAGGTATGGGAATGTCAAAATTTACTAATTTTGAATTGAGAAAGGTTGCAATAAACAATCTTAATTTTTGATAGATCAAAAGTAATTTTTAAACTTAAAAATGGAATTTAGTAAATTTATCAATTTCAATGTTAAATGTCAAATAGACCAATGTTTAATTTAAAATTTGGTAAATTGAACCACTTCGGCTCTGAAGTGTTCCAAATTGGTAAAAAAATTTACAATTAAATTCGATGCCTTCGAAAATAAATATTTTATTTTAATTAATTTTTTAAATTCTAAATCAATTTATCAAATCTCAATAATATTAAAATTAAAAATATTCAAAGTACGAGAACTTTATAATTTGAACGCGCTAAAAAATGACTGAAAATTTTAATTAGAAGCTTTCAAATTGAAATTTGAACAATTTTAATTTCAAACACTTAGAAATTGGACAGTATCAATGTAAAATGTTCGAAATTTAACGAGTGAAAAATATATATTCAAAAATGAGCTATCAAACAATCGGTCAAATTTGAAAAATAAAATCTGAAATCATTTAACATGAAAAAATGTAATACGAAATGTTCAAAGTTGATAAGTTAAATACATAATTTTAAAGCAGTGAAATTTTTATCATATTTCAGAATAACAAAAGCGAATTTTTTACTATTAGTTGTTTTAAGATGTTTTTCGAAATAATATTTTCCTGGACAAAAAAATGTTATCAAGAAAAAAAATGAAATTTGAGACTAATCATAATTTTTACTTAAAAACTGATCTCCTATTATTCAATATTAATCAGCCTTAATTTTGAGTGAGCTAAATTAAATGACTTGGAATTTAGATAATATCTCGTACGTAAAATTTTCAATATTTTTATATTGTATATATTCTAAAAATATGTATAATTTCTGAACAGCAATATATATTTTTTTCTTGCTTGAACTCATGACGTATTTTTTTACCTAAATTAATTTACAAAAAAAGAATCAATTTTGCATAATTAGTATTTTTATCGACTAAAAATTTACCTAAACTTCTAAAACTTTCATGATTTTAAGAATTTAAAGGATATTATCAGTTATGTCTTCTGAAAGAAATTTTGTTATTACAAAAATTTAAAACTTAAGAAAAATAATCATTTGAACCACAGTTTTTCTAATTTAATTTTTTCTTACTGTTGCTTCTTACCAATTTCCTAAAAATGGTTGAATTTTAATAAACCAGAGCTTATTTTTGCGGGGAAAACATTCCTTATAACTCTATTGTTCCCAATTTTGAATATCTGTAACTAATTTTAAAATATAGTTATTTGTTTAAAAAAATTTTCTTTTCAAAATGTGTGGTCAATGATTTGAGCCATGGAAAAATTTACCTTCAAAATTGGAAACAGAAGAGGGGAAGAAAATTTTTTTTCCGAAATATTCAGCTATCACTGATTAAAATTCAATCATTTGTCAAACATTGGTAAGAAGTGATAGTAAAAAAAAATTCAATTTAAAAAATCATTGTTAAAATAAATGTTTTTTGTTAGATTTATCACTTTTTCATTAAAAATAAGGTTTTTTTTATTTAAAATAACATCATTACTAATATTATTTTTATTCTTAAAATCATAGAAAAACTGTTTATTTCAGTGATCTGATTTTCGGTGGTTTCAGTAGTTTTGAAATGAGGAGATTTGGCTTTTAAAAGTGTGCAACAAAAAATCAAACAAATTGGGTAGACTAACCAAAAAGATTTTTCATTTATATTTTGGTCAGACGTTAACTTTGGTGAAGATTTAAAATATGTATATTATTTGAGTTTAATTGATTACCAATTATTATTCTCTTAAGGGATTGAAATAATTCAAGTTCTAAAATCCAATTATCATCACACCTTGCATATGTAATTATTACATATAACGCTGGCCCTAAGGAAATCCTAAAATCTAATTCAAAGTGAATTCTAAATTTTTTTTACAACAATAAAACATATTATAATTCAATCTTTCATTCTCCCCTCTTTTTTTCTCTCTCCTTTTTCTCTGACGCTAAGACCTTATCGTTATCAACCCACTTGCTTATTCTCAAGTTCACTCTCAGGTCGAATCTGTCTAACGTAGACAGCTCAACTAGTCTACTTTCGGGATTCGCGGATATGCAAATTAGTTGTCAAACTTTTTTTTGCATTACTTTCCTCACATTTGTTTTTTCAGCCCCTCTCGAAAAAGACGAAAAAAATGAGGATTTTTTCAATACTACAACTCAATCTAACAAAATTATCGATACTCCGAGTTTAGAGAATAATACCGTAACTTCGAAGACAATTCTACTTGAGAACAGTAATGAGAACAATAATGAGATCACTGAATCTATATCCAACGATACGAAAAAAGAAAGCCAAAAAATTGAACTCCATCTGGAAAAGAGGAAGGAACATATTGGAAATGAAGAAAATGAAAATGGAGAAAAAGGAGAAGTAAAATCGAGAAAAAAAGAAAGTTTAGAAGAAACAACGAAAAAAGAAGAAAAGAAAGAAGAGAAGGAGAAAGGGGAATCGAAAAAGGAGAAAGGGAAGAATGAAAAAAGTGGAAAACCTCCGAAGAAAAAGGTTTCCTCCGACCTCAATTTTCTTCTTAAAAACCAGCCCATCTTGCCAAATATGCGAAGTTATTTCACTGACACAAAAATTGAAGATTCGGAAGAGAAAATTGAAAATAAACTGAGCGATGAAGAAAATGGTTATCAGGGACAAAATCAGCAGTGCAAATGTACGAAAAGAAATGAAAGGAAGGAGAGAATACTTCAAAATGAAGATATTTCTCAAATCAGTCCGGAAATTAATCCAGATTTAGATTCAAAAATGATTTCTTTGTCTAAAAAAACTCGAAGAAATAATTCAGGAGATGGTGCTAAATATTTCGGTGAAAAGAAGACAAAGAAAAAGAAAAAGTGCAGAAGAAAGAAGAAAAAGAAAATCGATCCAATAGAAGAAGATGAATCACTTCATACCGACCAATTCGAAAATATATCTGGAGATTCGTATGTTGACTCTGCGCATATGAATCACAATGTCAATGAGAATATAAACATTAATAAGAACATCAACCATTATAAATAGGAATCTTGAATCTGTAAAGAATTGTTAGATTTTGCGAACCATCTGTGAAATGAAAAGTAATATTAAATTATAGCTTTTCCCTTAGAGTTTTATTTTAAAAATTAAATTCTTCAAGTAAGCGACATCGAGTAAGTAAATTTAATTATAAATCTTATAGTGTTTCAAAATATTCTTTGAATAAATATTTGTCTTGGTGAAATGGTATAAAAAGTTTCAAGCGGTTCAGGACATTCTTGGGACCATCCACAAATTAAGTAAGATTTTTTTACTATGATATACAATTTAATTTCATAGCTGAAATATTTACTTAAACTAAACGTTCAAATAAAAAATTTGTCAATTTTCTAACATTGAATTTAAATATATTAATTTCTAATTGTAAATGCTTCGAAAATAATATTTTTGTACACATATAATTTATTGAAAATTTGTCAATTTAAAGTATTTCAACTTGAATCATTCATAATCTCCATTTCAAACACCGTTTAACGTAAACAAATTATTTATTTTTTGGTGCTTCAAATTTGAAGAAATTATTGACTTTCTTAAGCCTTGAATGACTAAATTCCTTACTTTTAAATACTTCGGTTTAAAGATTCTAAATTTCGAAGGCTGACAGATTCAAATTTAGCATTTTTCAAGGTAAAAAGTTATTTTAGACGCTTTTAAAATTATTTGTAAGTACGCATTGAATTTAAAATCGTATACTTTTTCACTTTTTAATTTCATAATTAAATAGCATCCTTGCTGGTTTTTCGAAAGATATCGTTTTGATTGACCCAAGTATCATAATTGTAAATAGGATTTTTTAATTGGCATTAGGGTTAATAATATATTTTATTCTGCAATTAATTTTAAACGTGGGAGATAGAAGATAACCACGGAGGATAATTCTAACGTATTTTTGTTTTACTAATCATTTAAATGATAATAATTTTTAATTAATTAATTTAAGTTTTGGCCCCTATCTGTGGCCAGAACCCCTTATTTGTTCTATGTTATGTATTTATATATGTAGTCTTAATTTTTGGTTGAATTAAAAAGAAAATTAAAGTTTCTAGTAAATTAAATTAAGTTAAATTAAATTAGGCATTATTGGCCAATATTATTAGCCAATTAAAAATATTATTTAATATTTTTTAATTTTAGTTCTAAAATGTATATAAAACATTTAAATTTGAAATTTCTAAAAAGATCACGATGACAAAATAAAAACTTGACAATTTTAAAACATTTATTCAAAATATTTTAATTTCTAATTGTATGTGCTTCAAAAATAATATTGTTCAACTTTATACACTTACAAGCCATTGAACATTAGTCAATTTGAAGTATTTCAACTCGAACCGTCGATAATCTTCTTAATTTCAAACGTCGTTTATGTGGATAAATTTTTTATTTTTTGGTGCTGCAAATTTGAATAATTCTTTTTTTTCGAACGCCGGAAGATTAAATTTTTCATTTTTCAAAGTAAAATGTTAATTTAGAGGTTTTTTGAATTACTTTGAAGCACGCATTCAATTTAAAATCGTATGAATTTAAACTTTTTGATATGAATTCTAGAACTTATACAGAACATTTATATTTGAAATTCATTTAAAATGTCACTAAGCCAATTAAGAAAGTTTCCAATATTTCGAATTGAAAATTTTTAAGATTCCAAAAATATTAAATGATCTGAGGATTAAAAATTTTACAAATTTTGAATGCCTTTATCTAAAATGTTTAAATTCCAAACTTTTCGAAATTAAGATTTTTTAATTTCTGGTTTTTAGTTTAGATTGGTTCCAATTTTTAACGCTTTATATTCAAGTAGTTAAAATTTCAATTTTTCTATGTTATCTAGGATTTGTAACTTCTTTCTTTTTAATTTGAAATTATTCGATTTCAATTCAATAATATTTAAAACTGTAACATTTTGAATACTTCGACATTAAATTGTTTAATTTAGACAATCTTGAAGATCTTGAGAACAACAAATTGTAAAACGTTTTTATTTTACGGCTTTAAAATTCTAGATTATTCAATTTCAAAATTGTGCAAAAATTCAAAAATGTGTTTTAGGTTATTGGGAAGGTCCCCTTTCTTTAATTTTAAAGGATGTAGAAGTTTAAGCTAATGAAATATGATAAAAAAGATGGAAATCATTGTCCAAATGTTCAAACAATGCCGATAAAAAACCATTGATTTGGCTGGATATTTAAAATATTTTATATTTAGTATTGAAAAAGGATTAAAAAAAGTAGCTGATTATATTAAAACACCATTTTCCTAAAAGGAAATCTAAAAAAGAAAAATGGATGCGAAAATTGAGAATAGATTTTATTCTCTTTATTCTTTTGAAGATCGGATTTAAAATGCACGTTTTAGGAAAAGAATTTAGTGCTCACAGCAAGTGGAATAATTAGTGAATAAAAGAATGCAATGCAATGGGCTGCTTTAAAATGAGGCCGGACTGAAATATTGAACGTTTGTCATAAAGTGTATAGACACTATATAGATATCGATTTTGACAAGTTTGCACTATGAATATGCATAATGTGTCGACTGCCTTGCGTGTAAAAGTTTCTCTGATTTCAAAATTATAAATGAAATATTAATTGTGGAATATTTCCAGTCCGTTGACAGTAATTCTTATAAAGTTCTAGAAAATGCTTTTAAATTGAAAACTACATTCTCAGTTGAACTTTTTTAAATTTTTGTACCAAAAAATTTATCAAAAGGTTATTTATTGAAAATAAATGATAACATTTTTTTAAAGACTATTACATGGTCCTTTAAATATGATTCATAAATCTTTTCAATAGTTGACACATTAAAATTGATATTAATGCTTTTAACTACCTATTGTACTACTCATAACTGATAAGGTGATATGATCTCCATTGTCGTCAAAAGTCGTGCGGAAATTTTAATAATAAAATATGATCATTTCTTGCAATGCAGCGGCACGAATTTCAAGACTATAAAATAGTAGCGAATATCGAATTTTTTTACGAAGCAAGACGGATACATTTATAATATAAAATTGTTACGTAAAAAACATAATGCAGACTTTGTACTGTTAAGGCGAGGAACAATTCACTGTAATAATTTTAATTAAGATTTCACTTTGGCTGAGAAATATTGTCTCTAAACTTCCGAATGCATCTATATTTATCTTTCAGAATAAAAATAATATTGATTCTGCAAATCTTCTGATTTTAGGAAATTTTATTTGACACAGTGTAATATTACTAATATTCCATAATTTGATGTGTACTCTGCTGTATGTAATCCCATGCAGTCTTGTGTAATCCCTCATAATCTTTTGCAATTCCATTTAATCTATACCATCCCTTGTAATCTCTTTAATCTTGTGTAATCCAATGTAATCCAATGTAATCTCGTGTAATCCCATCTGTAATCTGGTGTAATCCCATGTAATTTTGTGTGTAATATTTTGGAATATTGATAGTTACCATTTTTTTAACTTTTTAAATCCCTACTAAATACGAAATTAAGCAGTTTTTGGCACTAGGGGAGCGGCGGCGAATGCGGCGCAGCGGCTAATGTGGCGCATTCGAGTTTTCGCATATTAACGCATTTTTTGCTTGTGGAGGTAGTTTTATTACATATATATGTGTTTTCAGCATTACATTATTAAAAAATTAAGATAATTAAATCAATTGCCTGATTTTTATGATGAAAAGTTAGTTTTGGTTCTTTCGCTTGTATTGTCAGAGTAGCTAAAAACAAGTAAAAAATTACAGAAGTTTCGTGTAAACTTGTAAAATTGTAAGGAAATGTACTGTTCTGAGTGTCTTCAACACTTCAAAGTTTAACATTTTGAGTAATATTAATAAACTTTTATGTTAAAAATCGTTATTAAATACTATTCACATGCGACTAATATGGCGCATCCGGGACTAAAATCGGCAGGTAATATAAAGAATTGTTTAAAAAGTTTCCCCATTGATAATTATTTAAATATATCCTTCATTATGTTATTTTTCATATTGGTGAGTCATTTTGCACTATTAACAAAATAATTTTGTCTTGACTTTTCAGCAGATATAACCCTCAAATTATTGTGAGACATTCTGCACTGTTAAAAAAA
>CAKNWT010314412.1:0-10599 GCA_932066315.1 Andricus coriarius | reverse complement strand
CCCATACCCTTCACCACTCACACTTAGAAAAAGCCAAAAAAAGAATTTTTCAGCAAAAACATCAAGCAAAATAAGTGATTGTTCACGATGATGGGAAAATAAATTCTTTTTAATAAAATGTATGTGAGTACTATACTAAATTCAATTTAAAACGCTCTAGATTCCTAACATTTTTACTAAAAGAATGGCAGTTTTAACAAAATAGATCAATTTTTGACCAAATAGTTGAATTTTCAATCAAAAGGATGAAATTTCGAATAAAGTGATAGGTCTTCAAACAAAAAAGATTTATTTTTAACAAAATAGTTAAATTTTCAATCAAAGAGATGAATTTTCAAATAAAATTATGAATATTCAACGAAAAAAATTAACTTTTAAGGAATTGGTTCCAAATAGTTGAGTTTTCAACTGAAAAGGATAAATTTGCAACCAAATGGAGGAATTTCCAACTAATAAAGATGAACTTTTAACCACAAATGGAATAGTTAACTTTTCAGTTAGGAAAGTTAATTTTCAATCAGGAAAAATGGATTTTCAACAAAATAGCTAAATTTTCAATCAAAGAGATGTAAGTTCAATAAAAATTATGAATTTTTAACCGAAAAAATTAATTGTCAACAAAAAAATTTAATATTTAACCAAAAGAGATGAATATTCAAACCAAAATGACGAATTTTCAATTAAGAAAGATTTTTCAGTCAAGAAAGGAAAATAACTTCAACACAGTTCTTAAACTTTTAAGTCAGAGTGGAATTTTTAACCCGAAAATGTGATTTTTGAAACAAATATTTTATTTTCAACCAGATGGTTGAATTTTCAAGTCAAGAAGACGCATTTTCTATAAAAAAGAGGAATTTTATTCAAAAGAATTGAATTTTCAACCATAAAAAAACATTTCAACCAAATCCTTGAATTTTCAAGTCGCAAAGACTAATTTTCGACAGAACAGTTGATTTTTTAACCCAAAAAATTTTTTTTGTAAAAAAGGTTATTTTCAATTAAAAGCTTTAATTTTTTACTAAAATAGTTTAATTTTCAACAAAAAAAGGATTTTGGAACCAAAAAGGATGACTTTTGAGTAAAATAGTTGTATTTTCAATAAAATAATTAAATTTTCAACCAAATAATTAAATTTTTAAACCAAAAAATTCAATTTTCAAAAAAAAAAAAGAATTTTCAACTAAAATTATGAATCTTCAACCGAAAAAGACGAATATTTAACAAAATAGTTGAAGATTACTTTTTTACAAAATAGATGATTATTTAACACAATTATTAAATTTTCTGTAAAACAGTTTAATTTTTTATGCCATAGTTGAATTTTCAACAATAACCAAAATTAATTATCAATCAAACAGTTGCAATTATATACCAAACAATTTTTGGCCTAAATCTTATGTGATTTTTCAACCAAATAGTTGAATTTTCAATCCGTAAGGAAGAATTTTCTCTCAAAAAAGGCAAATGTTCGATAAAACAGTTAAATTTTTGATAAAATAATTAAATTTACCTGAAAATAGTTGAATTTGTAACTTCATAGTTGAATTTTCGGCCTAACGCAAAAATGAATTTTCAGCCAAGTAGTTAAAAAAATAATTAATTATTATCAACCAACCAGTTGAATTTATAATCAAATACTTGAATTTTGAACCAAATGCTTAAATTTTCAAAAAAAAAATAATAATTATCATACAAACAGTTGCATTTACAATCATATATTTTTACTTTTTATCTAAATAAACAACTCTTCAACAAAACAGTTACATTTTTAACAAAATAATTAAATTTTCAATAAAATAGTTGAAAAAAATTAAATATTCAACAAAATCGTTGAAAAAACTATCTTGGCTACAAAAATGGTTTAACCCACATAATCATAAGATACATTCCTTATAGAAGGCCAAATTCAACAACAAATTTAAACGAAAGAGCATAAATGCGTGTTTTTTTTTCAAATGAGGCTTTTTATATTTTCAAATAAATCATCGCCACATTGTTCATGCTGAACTATTTTCAAATTTTCTGATGGATTTCGAAAAAGGGCGGGAAAAAGCGGCAGAATCTGAGGGGAAAATTAGAACATCTAATGTATATCAAAATCTACCAAATTTTGAAGAAAGAATTTTCATTTGTTTGTAAAGTAGGTGTAAAATTCAAATAATCCTAGCATCGTGAATTTTTTTTTTCTTCAATCGGAAAAATACGTGTCGCCTAATTTCCTCTGATAAACTTATTTCGTCGCTGAGAGATTCTGCTACTTGAAGTGTAGAACCTGCTTCGATCTTTATATATTTTAATAAAAAATTGCCCAATTTTTGATATTTTAAAAACCTGATCGTTTTCTTCTCTTGTGACTTTAAATTGACTGTCCTCGGGATTTGCCGAAAAGAGAGCCTAAGTAAAAGAAACCGCAAAGTGCTGATATAAATATGTAACGGAATGAAAAGAATCTGGAAATTTCACAAATCAATATTTGGATCGAAATCAAGAATTGGACGTAAAAAAATTACCAATGTAAACGGAACTGTCGCCAGCGTAGATATAAATCTCTCTGACTAAGAATAACGGTACTTTCTTTTTTATTTGCGCAGGCCACGTGGAGGGCTCCTTAATACTTGTGTTTTCGTCAAGTTTTGACAATTGCTGTAAGGCTTCAATGCAGGTCACACGACCTTCTTTCAGATTCGATAAGGTCACGAGATGAAAAATCGGAATTTCGACAGATCTTCCGGATAATAAGCCAAGTTCACACGTGTTGCATCAACCTACTTTGGACACGCAGAAATACCGAGGGGGAATGTCACTAGTCAAAAATCTGTCCTGAGTAATCCCTGTTATGCCTTATTGCGTCCTATAACGCATAAATACGCATGAATACGCATTAATACGCATTACTATGCCTTACTAGGCCTTATAACACATTAATACGCTTTATTACGCATTAACGCATCTTATTGCACCTCATTACATATTAATATGCCTTACTGCGCCCTATTACGCATTCATGCGCCTTATTACACCTTATTACGTATTAATACGCCTCATTGTACATTATTACGCGTTATTACGCATTAACGCATCTTATTTTACCTCATCACGCATTAATACGCATTACTACCCCCTATTACGCTTTCATGCGCCTTTTTACACCTTATTACTCATTAATACGCCTTACTACGTATTAATAAGCCTCATTCTGCATTAATACGCGTTATGACGCATTGACGCATCTTATTTTGCCCCATTACGCATTAATACGCCTTATTACGCCCTATCATGCTTTGATGAGCCTTATTACACTGTAGTACTCATGAATACGCCTTAATACGCATTATTACGAATAATTACACAATTATATATGCCTTATTGCCCATAATACACCTTATTATACCTTATTACGCATACTGAGAAAACGATTTTTTTTATTCAAACAAAAAGATTTGTTTGAATACATTTTTTTGATTCAACACACCTTCTTTATTTCAATTAACAAAACATTTATTTAATTTCAATATATGGAAGATATTGAAACTCATTAAATGAAACAAATTATTTTTTTGATAATATTTGTTTGATTCAAATAAACGATTTCATTAAGGCAAACAATAATTTTGTTTAAACGTCTTATACTTGAATTAAAGAACGTATTTATTTGATTTAAACAAATAATAGTTCTTATTGCATCCGCGTCAGATTCGAGGCGCTGCAGCGCCCCTTAGCTTTTAGACTTTAAAAATGGTGGCGAATCATTGAATGTATTAGCGTGTTTGCTCGCAATGTAAGCTGTAAAAGAAGGAATACCTAATTATAACTAAGGGAAGCCTTGAAAATTTGGAAGTTTCATTGGGCAAGCTGGAAAAGGGTTGATTTTTCACCAATTCCAGACTGTCGGCAGTTTTATTTTCACGTAACTCAAATAATCTGTAAGAGAAATGGAAGTGTTTGTATTGCGGAAATTTGCTCGAAAGCTGGGACCTACCCAGCGATTTAATAACAATTTTGAAGATAAGTTATCTTCTTGCTGTATTTTGAACCCAATTAAAAAGTTTCAAAGCTTTATTTCGAGTTTTTGAATTCTCAGAGTTTCCTCTAACCTATGGCGGCGTCTCTTACTTTAGCGGAAAACATTCTCAAAATATCCGCATTAACAAAACGTTTGATATTGAAACAAGCAAATAATTTTATTGAAAGCAACAAATTCCTTTTTTAAATCAAAATTAAAATTTATTTAAATCAAACAAAATCTGCAATTAATTTAACTGAAAAAAATGTTTAACTTAAACAAGAGGTTTCTTTCATTCAAACAAAATATATATTTAAATCAAAAATATATGGTCAACCAAAACATTTATTTAAATTAAACATATGTATGTTTGACTGTATAACAAAGAAAGAATATGTTTGATTCAAACATAATATATTTGATTCAAAAAGATATTTTTCTCAGTGCATTAATACACCTTATTACGCCCTTTTACGCATTAATACGGCTTATTATGCCTTATTACTTGTGAATACGCCCTAATACGCATTTATACGCCTTAATACAACTTGTTACGCCTTATACACAATAGTAAGCCTTATTACGCTCTATTGCGCATTATTACGTTGATACGTATTAATACGCCTTATTACGCCTTATTAATCATTTTTACATTAATACGCCTTTTTGCGCATCAACACGTCTTATTACGCCTTTATACAGCTTATTATGCATTATTGTGCATTTATACGCTTTTTTACACCTAATTACTTATTAAAATGTCTTAATACACATTAAAATGTCTTAATATGCATTAAAATGTCTTAATATGCATTAATATGCCCTAATGCGGATTAATACGCCTTATAATACATTCATACATCGTATAACGTTTTATTACGTATTATAAAATCGTATTGCGACTTATTACGCAATTATACGCCTTATTACACCTCATTACCAATTAATACGCCCTCTTACGCATTATTACATCTTATTACGCCTTTTAGAAATTGATACTCCTTATTACACCTTATTACTCATTAATATGCATTAATATACGCCTTATAACGCATTCGAACGCACCATTACGTCATATTAGGCATTAATACGCCTTATTACACTTTATGATTCATTTATATGCCTTATAACGAACTAATACGCCCTGTTAGGCATTAATCCGTGTTAATATGTATTCATACGCCATATTTAGCCCTTTTAGGCTTTATTGCGCAATAATACGCTTTATAACGCATTATAAGGCATTAATACACCTAACTTCTGATTATACCCCTCATTACGCTTTATTACGCCTGATTACACTTTATTACTTATTAATACGCCTTATTACTCACTAATACGCGGTATTATGTATTAATCCGTATTACGCATTATTACGCATTATTGCGCCTTATTACGTCTTATTACGCATTATTACGCATTAACACACCTTACTACGTATTGAGAAGCCTTATTGCACATTAATACTCATTAATACACCTTACTACGTATTAAGATGCCTTATTGCACATTAATACGCCTTATTACGCATTAAAGCATCATATTACGCTTTATTACTCATTAATACGCCTTATTACGCCCTATACGCATTAATACGCCGTATTACATATTAATAAATTTGTACACGTTAATACACCTTCTTATGCATTATTACATCTTATTATGCCTTATTACGCAATTATGCACTTTATTACGCCCTATTACGCATTAATACGCATGTATAAGCCTTATTATGCATTAACCCTTAACGGTCACACGGGGTGTCTCACACCCCACGGGCTTCCCGATTTTTTCCCAACTGTCTATGTTTTTTTTTCAAGTATTTTTTTTCGAATATTTAAATTATCACTGAGGCTTTGAAGATTTTTTGTTCCTATTTTGTATTTTCCAACATAACTCATGATTTTTTTTCAGCCAAAAATATCTGAAGATGCATTTAGAGGTGTGACTCATGGTTAGTTTATTCATAAAACAAAGTAAAAGTGTAAGCCATTCAATATCAAAAAATGTATTGCTTTTATTACTGTTGAATAAAGATAAATTTTAAGCCAAAAACAAAAAAGTTCTAATTTTAAACAAAAAGCTGAATTTTCAAACAGGAAGATTATTATCTACTATAAAGACAAATTTTCAACAAAATACATGAATTTTAAACCATATAGTTCAAGTTTCACCTTAAAAAGGTACATTTTCAACCGAAAATGTTGAGGTATCGACTTGATTCTTGCGCGAGATTTTAGTTTTAGGCCCCTTATTTGCAATCCAATAGTTTATTATTGCTTATTTAAAATTCTTCATGTTAAAAAATCGTGAGGAAAAAAAAACTGAATTTGTTTCATTAACAAATTCATAAAAAATTGATTTTTTTAGATAAAGCAAAAAACTTACAAGATTGTACTCTCAAAATAGTATACTTTTATGAAATAATGAGTTTCATAGCGAGCTTTGAGAAAAGTATATTTATTTTGAAGATTGAAGTGAAAAATTTAGACGAAACTTGTAAAATGAATTAGATAAGTTTGAGCATGCAAAATAAAGTGACAAAACTGTTTCTTTTTGAAAAATTTATTTATTTCATGCTTAATTATAACAAAAAAGTAAAAAAATCTTATTTTTCAGCATAAAAATATTTGTTTATCGTCTCGGAGACCGCAGTCAGTGCAAATTGGCATGTGATACTCATCGCACATAGGTCGAAGACAAGACGTACATTGGGTTTTCGTTTTTTTAAATCCTTCTTCCTCTTGCAGAGCAGACACATTTCTTTTGTCGGCAATTCATCGAGTCTTATTTGAAACGGGTGGTGCACACCTCCGGAGAATGGCATTTATTCCTGCACGAATTTTTTAATTGAACTTTTTTGTCAGTTTTGTCGCACTATGGTCACACGGGGTCTGCTGGAGCCCTAAAAAAAGCGTCCGCACTATTCGATGCCTACAGGCAGACACGTGCCACGCCGACCTCCAAAACCCCTCGAAACTTGTTGCAGTACCTTCAAACAACAACAAATGGCACCATAGGTTTAATTTCGTAATGTCAGTTTGATGGGACTTAGCCGTAAAGTTTGCGTGGGGTCCTTTGGACTCCCAATGACCACAACGGGTTAAAATTCTAACAAATTAGCTTTTGACCACAAATGACAGTTAGTCGCTCTCTTGCCTTGGTAGAATAAAGAACATTGAACAAAGAGCTGTTCAAAATCGTATTTAAGGTATTATTTTACTCCAAGCCCAAAAAGTAATAGGTTATGCGCCCAGCCTACCGGTAAAATCAAAATTCGCAAAAAGACAAATACGGAATAAAAGCTAGCAAATACGGCGTGGTTTTACGTGAAGTTCTTTGTGTGGTTTCTTTATGTAATTTCTTTACTTCTTTGTGAACTGGTGTAAAATTGGAGAGAAAGTGAAAATGGAGAACAAATTGGCAAAGCGAAATATACAATTGCTCGATAGTGAAAAATATTCTATGTGAAAATTTCGTGTGAAATCTTTACTTGATGAACTTTGTGTTAAAGATATTGTGGATAAAGATACTCCAACTATGATGACGGATGAGTGGCGTAAAAAGGACTCTACTATCAAAGGTGTAATTTTGAAGTATTTGAGTGACTCATTTTTGAGTTTTGTTGAGGACAATTCAACAGCAAAAGATATTTTCAGCAATTTAGATGCAATATATAAAAGGCGCAGTTTGGCAACGCAATTGGTTTTACGCAAGCGAATTTTGAGTTGAAAATATTGCAGAGTGAAGTAATACTGCTACATCATTTTAATAAATTTGATTCAATCATCTCTGATTTGATAGCAGCAGCCACTTCACTTTGATGAAATGGATAAAATATCCCACCTGTTACTGACTTTGCCTAACACTTTTGATGGCATCGCAACTACACTTGGAACTTTGGGTGATGATAAACCATGTTACTAAAACACAAAAGAAGTTAAGACCCCGGAAGGAAGGATTCAAGAAGCAACCTCACTCTAATTTTATTGCACAAAAAAAGAGTGATAAATCTCAATTTGAATTTTCAAAAATATTTTTTCATTGTAGACGTAACAACTATAAAAAACCAAACTGACTCTATTATAAACAAATAATTCAACAACAGAAACGCTCACGAAATTTGACGACCGTAAAAACAAGTGTAGCGTATGCTGATGATTTCGTGTTTATGATGGGTCATACATATCCGAACAGTTCGATCAATGGAAATAAGAAATGATTTGTTCTTCGTTCGGGAGTCACTCACCATATCACTAAAAAAGGGGACATTTTTACTGATTGCTACATTTTATCATTGCCAATCTAGATCTTCGTAGCCAAAACCGGAGAATCGATAACTCGAGGGGCTAATCAATCTCTGCAGCAGTCAGCCCAGGCGAAAAGCTTGAAAAAGTCTCCATGTAAAGCTATCCGCGCGGGCCAATTAGTATCCAAGGTCAATCGTTCCAGGCGTCTTTTACTACACTGACACTCTTCATCATGCATTTCTTATAAACTATTTGTCGCCACACTTTCCTGTCCTGGCATACCTCTTTAGCTTCCTTTACGTCCATGCATTTCCTCATGCAAGCTCATCTGTTTCTATGGCTTTGTATATCTTTTTGACTTAGAATCTCGTTCAAACATTCCCACCATTCTTTCCTCAGTCTGAGCCTGGACATGCTACCATTTACTTTATCTAAATAAATTTCTTTCGTCACTCGTTCTTCTTTCATTCTTTTAATATGCCAAAACCATGTCAAAAAATGTTTTCATACTTTTCAAACAGTGTTTCCTCTACACCACATTCTTCACTTTTATCTTTCTCTTGATAGGTTCAGGTCTCGCTATTGCACAGTACTGGCATTTTAGCCTTATTTGTTATATTTTTACTTCTGATAATGACTCCTACACTGCCAATAACATTCCTACCCTCGTTTATGCGCCTGTCTATCTCTTCATGGATCTTTCCCTCCGTAGTAACTAAACTACCAAGATACACGTACTTATCAACTTGTTCTATCCCCAAGTCGTCTAAGGCAATACTGCATACTGTTCTTTTGCCCTTTCCTTCAAACATCATAATGTCTGTTTTATTCACGTAAATTTTTGAAACCATGTTCTTCGTTCTAGTATTCAGTCAGCTCAACATTCTCTGCAAGCCTTCGATTGACTCTGCCATGAAAACGCTACCAAGCGCTAACCCACGCACCTTCACTGTCCCGAGATCCACACCTTCTTTTGTCCAAGGGAGCCATTCTTAGACACTTGCCCATGAATATAATATATAACCATAAGGACATAACGCATCCTTGCATAACACCTTGCATAATAATATTGAACCAGTCACTCAGTTTTCGATTTATTCTCACACTCGCTTTGATACCTGCATATATTGTTCTTATTGCTTGTAGAATCCATCCATTGACTCCGTACTTTTTTAGGACTTCCTAAAGCTTACTTCTATCCACCTTGTCAAATGCTTTTTCTAGGTCAACAAATACACAGGAAACTTGTTCATTTACTCTTAAACTTTATTCTGTGATCTGTCTTAAATTAAATATGTGATCCGCATCTGATCTTCCTGACATTAATCCAAATTGGATTTCCTATATCTTTTATCTCACACTTCAGTCGCACTCCTAACAATGATATCCCGAAGCATAGTCCGTTTCCGTTTCTGTAAATTCTCAATCTTGATTCGCGTCTGATTCCTCTTTTTGGTTTTCATTCTTCATCCTTCACCTCAGTTCATGTTTTCACGAAGAGGTAATGATCCGTTTTAGAAATGGATCATTGTATGCCTAAACTAAGTATTTTTAATGAACCAGCCTAAGTAAGCATTAGGTAACCGATCTGTCTCCATAGCCATTTATTTTTGGATCCCCAAAATTAGCCAGCACCCTTTCCGCACCCTGATGTTGAACTCCAGTCCATTTATTTATATCTCCTAGTAAAATGATTCCTTCCTCATGATCGCAAGTACCTATAGCATCATTTAAAGTGTCCTAGAAGGCATATTTTACTTCACTTATTTAACCATTAACTGAGGTGTAGTACGCTAGGGTAAATAATCTTCTAATTCCCACTTTCATTCTAACCCACAGCAATCGGGGAGATACAAATCCATGCCTCTTGACATGCTGTCTTGCTCTTTCGTTCATAATCAGACCGGCCCCTTGACTGCTGTTTGATTCACTATCTACTCCTGACCATATCCAGTTTCCTTACGCTTATAGTTTCTCGTAATTTTTTTTCTTAAGATTGTTCACCTCTCTAGTATTCCAAACACCCAGTCTCCGTTCAGCGCCTGAAACTTTACCTTTACCTTTACCGGATGCAAGCATTTCGTCAACCAAAGTTTCAATCCATTCCGAGGCTACTCTATTGTTTTCATTATTCATTGTTTGAAGTGTACGCCCAACTACCAACTTGATTTGAGAAATGTATTTTGCGTCTCAAAATCATGTATAAAATAATTAACCAGTCGTCATAAGATGGAGAATTTAGTTATAACGTCAGTCCCGCCAAACTTCGGTCAATAGAGGGGAAGTGTAGAAACCGAACGAGAATCAAACGAGTCATAGCTGGTTTGTATCGTACACTGAGAAGGG
>CAKNWT010314409.1:5071-20189 GCA_932066315.1 Andricus coriarius | reverse complement strand
GGATAAAGTGGTCTTGTCAAATAGTCATCACCTTTTTTTTTTTGTAAACCAGTGTTATTATTATGAGCGTCAGGTTTGTCGTTCTGATATATTTACGTATCATATCAGTCAGTTTCAAGAAATAAGTTAAGATCTCTATTTGACTAAGACTGATATCACAATTATGTTCTATAAACAGCTATTAGAAAGTTTGAACAATGATGTAAATTTTACAAAATAGGTTAAAAGAATTGGAAAGATGGATTTCATCATTTTAAATCTTTGATCAAATGTTTCAGTATATGCTCAGAAATAAAGTTTTCTTAGAACAATAGAACCAGCCTCTAACTTACAGTAACTCCTAATTTTATTTTTTTATTTTGAGAAGTATTGCTTTATTTAAAAAGAAGAAAACCTCAGACTTAAGTTGATTATGCAGCCGAATATGCTAAAGGAAGTTTTTGTTCATGAGTTATGTTTTTGTAAAAAGAATTTTACACGGGACAGTCCCGGTATATATCTTTAGTCACGAATGCACTTTTTAATACATTCAAGTAATCTGACGAGAGTAGTATGCCTAATATGACATATCATACAGCCTGTTTTCTTTTTTACTTTCTTCGTTAACTTTTTTCTTTTTATCCTTTCTAATTTCTCTTTTTACTTTTCTATTTTCCAGCATTCTATATGTATATAGGCATCCGCATGAAAAGGTCTCTTATGTCGTTAAAGTTTAAATCCCGCGTTTTTTCTTCTGGCGAACTTTTAACTATATTGTTTTCTATATAAAGAACATTTCATCACATACTTGGCTTACATATAAAAGGCGCGCCCTGATTAACAAATTCATATTTCATAAACTATTGTTCGATGAAGGTTAATCTAAAAGCTAATGCTATCTTCTTAAAATGATTTCGTATACCTATCAACGCTATCTTTCACCTGAACCTAACAAAAGCAGATCTATTTTAATTTGTTCGAGGGAGTCTGAGCTTCGACAGTACGTCTATATGAACGTTTTAGGTGGAAAAATTACTGGTAACATTGAGTTCCAACCCTTTGACCAAGGACCAAGCTTTCTTTCTAGCGTGACCTTTATTTCTCGAGGTCGAATATTAATTAAAAAAAAAAAAAGGCTGCAAGCACTGGTTGTATAGATAATTAATGATATAGCAATCACCCAAACAGATGGTATATTCACAAAAACTACTCATTCCTGATTTTTATCAATAAATTATCAAAATTCCACATCTGAAGCATTTTGGCCTTAAAGATGAAATATTTAGTTTTGCAAGAAATGCTCATGATGAATCAAAAATCTTTAAACCCCTTATGGAAACTGTTTTACCTAAATCGGAAAACTTTGATTTTCTTAATGAGTGCGTTAAAAAAATAAAGCTTTATTTATGATTGTACAAAGTAAACTAGAAAAATTGGACACATATTATTAGTGTTCATATGTGTATTATCTATCTTATTTTACATTCAGAAATTCAAATCAGTTGGTGACTACATAATTTTTAGATTAAATGTTCATTAAGTAAGACGTCATCACAGTTTTATTGCGTTGGTATGAAAATTTTGTAAGAGTAGGTCCGATGCAGTTTCAAAATCTGCCTTATGAACATTATCACGCTTGTCTCATGAACTTAGCTTATTTTTAGGCTTCACAACAAATATTGCCTTTTAGATGATTTTTTTGAAGACTTTTAATTACTTTTAATGTGAAATATAAAAAAACATGAACAATACCACATGTAATAAGATTAAATTAAACTGTATTTACAGAATAAAAAAGTCTATAATATCTGGGAATATTAAATTATTTACTGAAAGAAAATCCATCGAGGATTAGCCACATTCACAGTATTAGGTTCTTAAAATATCAGTATTTTGATTTCTACGGATATAAAAATACTGACTTAAAAAGAAATTTAGTTTCTTTATAAAATGAAACATTTTTTTGATATTCAAAATACAACAATACGATATTAAGTGTACTTTTTGGTGTCTTCGGGAAACATCGATCGATCTATTGTTGAATCTGTTCTGACTTATTAGTACCGATTTTTGAAGTGTCAAAAGAATGGTTTATTCTGTTTATATATGAGAAAACCTTTTTTGATATTAAAAATACAACAATACGATAAGTAGTGTATTTTTTCGCGCCTTTAAAACAAATCGTTCGACCTATTCTTCAAACTTTTATAACCCACTAGTGCCTATTTATGAAGTTTAAAAAAAAAGGTTTATTCTGTTTATGTAAAAAAAAACTTGTTTCATTTTCAAAATACAACAACACTATATCTAGTGTAATTGTTTGCATATTCGAGAGGCATCGTTCGACCTATTATTGATTCTGTCATGAACCACCAGTACCGATTTACAAAGTCTCATAGAAACTTGTATATCCTGTTTATATCAGAAAATCTTTGTCTCATATTAGAAATACTACAGTACTGTAAGTGACATATTTGTTTGCGTCTTCGAGATATGTTGACTGATCTATTGGTGTAACTTCTATGACCTCTCAAAATCTGGCAATACCAATTAAAAAATTCTTAAAATTTTTTTTTATCTTCTTCATATGAGAAAAGCTTTTTTAATATTGGGAATACCACATTACACTATATGATATATTTGTTCGCGTTTCAGGACTCATCGATTGCCCGATTGAAGAGCCTTTCATGTCCTAGCATAAATGACCAATATTGTTTTTAAATTTGTTAACGAACCATTCTTGATTAACCACTAGTGGTAATTTACATAAATAATGTATTTGTTTCTCTGACGAAAAATGTTGTATTCATTTCTAATACAACACTACAATAAGATTTTTGGAAATACAGAAACATGAGCGTAAAAAATATTGAAAGTATCCATTTTTTTCTTTGGTCAGAGAAAAACCTTCCTCCATGTGGAAGCAAATTTATCTGATACATATGAGTAAGCAAAATGCTCATGAAATAAACACAACTCAATACGTTAATAGTGAATACATCCATATTATAATTTTATCATTACGGCCTAATATTTCAAGAACATCACCAGTCAATGTTGTTCAAACATTTTGATATTCAGTTGAATTTATTTATCATGGGGAAACGTGTAATTTCAAATTTCGAATATATAACGCGAATTTGTGCTGGGAATAAGCCAAATGAATCGAAGTTGATGTCCAAATAAAATAGAAGGAAGGAAAGATGCATAGCTGACAGAAGGGGACCTAGACCTGGCATGAAAAACTGGCCAAAAACTTTCAAATATTTAAATCTAAGATTATTTAATTTGAAATTGACTGAACTGACACGAATCAATTTACAATATTTAAATATGAAATTATTAAATATAAAACTGACTATCAAGGCTACCAATATAAAATTTGGCTATTTTGAAAGATTTATGAGTGAAATTTTCCTGACATTTTTAATTCAATTCAAAATTGTTAAATCATTAGAGCTATAAATTAAAAATTATTGTACAATATTACCAGTCAAATTCTTAAATTATAAATCTTAAATATTTCAGTGTGGCGTCAGTCTTCCTGGAACTCAATTACATTTTCCAAAAACACTTTTCACGCTTCAATTCATCACTGATACTTATGTCTGAAAAGTAAGTTTTTTACCTAAATTAAAAATTTGGTTTTTGATAACTAACATCAACCCTTGTTTGTAAAAAACAACGAATCTAATGTCTATGTGTCTGTGATTTGTATTATAGGTCTTGGGGGGAAAACTCCCAAGCCAAGCGTAAGCAACCGTGCCGAAGGCTGCATGGTACCAGGGAGTGGTGCCACAACCTTATAATATCTTTACATCTATCCCAAATGATAATATAGTTCGCACAATCAGCAAAGACGCAACATCCTATCAGAGCTGCCTATCGATTACCTGGCTCGACTACCGGAATGCTTTAGATTAGACCTCCAAGAAACTTATTATTTGTCAGCTGGAAAGCTTGAAGGTTGATTCTACATAGTGAGGCGCATAGAGAGCTTGATGCCCCTTTGAAAAAGCAGATTTACCATCTCATCTGGAAAACATTATGTGACAACTAACAACGTCACCTTTCGGCGAGGCGTCATTCAGGGCCACACCATGATCACTATGCACTTTTCTTACACTGCTGCTACTATCTCTTGCACTTTGCAATTCTGAAGGGTACTTCTGTGGCAAACCCGAATATAGCAAGGATAAGGTCACTCATGTATTTCACACCGATGATCTTAGGATCTATGCTAGAAATTCAGAGCAACTACATCTAGCTCTAAGGATTAGTGAGGAGTAAATTCGTGAGATTGCGGTAAAGTTTGTGTTAGGAAAATGCGCCAAGGTTATTCTGAAGCGAGGACAACTTATTACCATCTTCGGAGTCCCTGAGATCGTCGACAGAAGCGCTATACGACACCTTGGCATCTATACATTGTGAGTAGTCCTATGGAAGAAGGACGAGCATTACTCTCTCGACATTGCGCCACGAAAGGTGGTGTAGATGAACCAAATCTTGCACCGTAAGTCGCCAATGCTCTGAGATTACATCTTACATGGACCAGGCCCTCCTCTGAAAATGCCCAGGAAACACAAACAAGTGTGCAAAGTAGCGTATATATACGAAGCAGTGAAAGATTCTGGTGAAGCATTTGGCCTTGACTTCAATATATAAGAGGTAAGAAAAGTGCATCAAACCGTATCTATCTCGAGTACTGACTCCTAAAGGTCCAGATCAAAAAAGCACAGCAGAAAAACTTTCACGAACAGATCCTCGACAAGAGGATGAACGGCATCTTCCACAGAAATGTCAAGGATCACTCGATATCGTTAGAGCTAACGTTTCTTTCCCACAAATCACTTGGATTGAAGTCGGGCTCTGAAGACTTTATTTTAGCGCATCAAGACGGTGTTGTTGGGACTTTAGCATACGGTCGCCATCTTTTGTTTCAATTAGGGTTCTGTTACATTTAAAGTTGCGCCATTTTGTTATTTTGTACTGATAGTTGCGCTGTAGGCTTAAGGTGCATTTGTCTGAACAGTGCAGTAGAGTTACATTACAGCTAATCCTGCGGATTCGATTTATCTTGTTTTGATAGCTGCATATTAGAGTTATGTAGCTGTGGAGGTTGTATTCAGAGTTACTTCAAGAGTTTTATAACCATAAAACATGCGAGTCTACTACGCAGTAGGAAATCCGACATGACTTTATCACGCATGCATACATTTTATACAATTCTACTGCGCATTAATAATGCCATATGTAGTATCATACAATTGAAATGCGAAACTATAAACCACATTCCAGTCTACTGTACTGCCGGAAATGCTAAGTAACTCTAGTGTGTTGTTAAAAATGTCATGCAATTCGACTGCGCAACCATTAAGCTCGCATGAATCTACTGCGCAGCCTTAATTTCCATACAATTGTACTGCGTGACCAACACGCCGTAAGAGATGAAAAAACTTAGTTTCCGAGAATTGAATGCGGGTTTCCAATGCAGCAATCAGATTCTATCTGCAATCTGGATTTCTGTATGCTAAATTAAGAGGCACTAAACTTGCTTATGGTATTATGCAAGCAAGCTTTGGTTCGGTGCTGCCCGAACGTTATTGAATGCGGAGAATCTCGGAATAGTTACTGGAATGCTGCAAACTCAGTTGGGTTCCCAATAGAACACTATAAACTATATCTCAAAGAAGACTTAGCCCTTCCTACAACTGGAACACGATATAGATTTCCATTATTGACGCACTTAAATTGTAGGTGGTAATGTACGAAGTGTATACAATAACTTTAAAGTATTGAAAGATAAGTTTGTTCGCTGGAGAGATACAAATTTTTAATTATTAGTGTGTAGTTTCACATTGCTTCTCGTGTCTTCTGCGTCTATTCTTGGAATTTGGTAATCATCAAACAAATTCATTTGCCGAATATAGAACTCTTCAATTTCATTTTTCTCCCTGTATAACAATCAAGAGTTTTTTTACTGTAGATTTTAACTTTTGCTGAGACGATGTACACAGATAAGTCGAAAAATTTTTATATTTATTCTTTCAATACAATTATTAAAAAACATGTAGATATAAATCGTTTTAATATTCACTTTTTATAGAGTTAGTTACGTTCGAGGACAGGATTAAGGATTGCATCATTTTAACTTTGTATACTTTAAATGTACCGTACGATTTTTGAAAAATATGTTTGAGATATGTTTTCGTTTTATAATACTTTTACGCATAAAGAATATATAATCATTCATTCAATTAGATGGCACGAATCGCCCCAGTACCTGGCTCATCCGGCCGCAGGCATGAAGGGATATGAGCCAAGCGCAATACTTTTTTATTTTGTTTCTAAATCCGCAGATACTTTTTATTTACATTTACTTTTGAAAAAGTATAACTAAAAATGTTTGTAGAATATATAACGACTTACTTTCAAGCAATACATTATCAGATTTTAAACACTTTAACCAGTTTTGAACTTGTTGCATTAGTTATTGAATACTCATAATTTTGTTAAGTCCACTTGCATGTTATTTGTATTATTGATCTCCAGACGAAGTCCAAGACTTATAAGTATGCTTTTTTCTAAACTCTTATTTTGAAATTGTAAAAAGCTTTTATTTTTATTATAAAATATAGTTTTTGCACAATGTACTTGGGTACAGAAAATAAGCATTGTAATGGTCATTCATAGTTATATTTATCGTTAATATTATACAAAATACAATTGTCATATTACAAACATGTATTAAAAATACACCTTTTTGGCGTTATGTAAGCAAAAATGTACAATTTTACATGTAATAACATGAAATTAAACTGTATTTATAGAATAAAGACGTTAATATGTGGTAATATTTAATTACTTATTTTTAAAAATCCATCGCGTATTAGCAAAATTCAGAGAATTAGGTTTCTAAAATATAATCTATGTGATACATAAATTCTGAATTATACCTTTATGAAGAAAAATTTACGTCAAAATGTATTATTTTTATATTTACTCTGATAAAAGTGATTTTTTGGTAGCAAGAGCTAACTGAATTTACAGACCTTAATTGAGTTAAAAAATGTTTCCTTATTTTTGCAAACTGATGACATTACCAGTCACTTTTAACATTGTAATCCTACTTCGGATGGCACACAATATTATATTTTAGTTTTACATAATTTTTAAATTAAGTTAATGGTGCTGACAAATGTCTTTTTCAACTATGCCAAAATTTCTTGAGATTGGTTCAGAACTGCCTAAGGGAGTTGCATCGATTTCATCTTGATTCAGATTGACAACCGCGCCGCTGTACATGTTTATTTTGACTCGTTGTTTATTGTTATTGATTCGATATATTCCACGAAGGATATTAGTACCACGGTGCAAAATTGCAAGGACGTCACCAGTCAATGATGTTAGAACATTTTGCTCTTCGGTTGGCATGGGTGCAAGGAGATTACGTCCTCCTTTCAGTTGAATTGGTTTATCCTGAGGAAAAGTGTAACTGCGAATTTCAAATCTCTGATGCGGATCGCTGTTGGGAACAAGCCGAATAGATTGAATTTCAAATCCTTGCAACGTCTTGGCAAGATGGGACCTCGAACTGGCACTAGGAGGAAGCTCAGCAGGGGGTGACCCTGACCTGACACGAAGAAGAGGGCCGGCAGGAGGTGACCCGATATGAGAATGATGTCCATCGGAAGTACAAGAAGGTCCAGAACGAGGAACATAAGGGATAGGTTCACCATTAGGTAAGCATTCGAACTCGGAACTCCACTCTGGAACAAGAAACAGAGTATTAAATTTTTCCTGGAGAATACAATCATATGCATCTGACTGCAGACGAGACGGCGACTGTATAACTTACGGTTATATGTTTTTAAGCCAGAAGATTGGCGATGGTTATAAAAAATTTATTCATTAAAATTGTTTTTTCGAAACAGGCGTAAAAGCTGATTGTGTATATGTTCCTCTTGACTCGTATAGTTTGGAGCATAGTAAGTAATTATAAAGTAAGTAATTAAAAATTAGGTACTGCAAGCAATATTGAATTCATAGGTACAGGGCAGGTTTATATAGGTACACATGAGCTTATTTCTCCAATTGATTGGGACTGATATCAATGTAACGATAACGTGTTTAATTTGCATGTACACGCGTTTCACATGTACAGAGAAAGTCATTATACGAGTTGTGAGTTATTTGACTCCCCGTGGCACCGTCCTTCTTCTATAGTTTCACGTATGAAACTTGTTATAAATTTTATTATCTAATTGTTTGTTCTCATATAAAAACATATACCCTTTAAAAACCTTTAGTATTTGATAAGTAATGCATTAAACGCATTCCACTTTAAAAAAATGTAGACGTGGGGATGTGGTCTCGGGGTGTTCTCGAGACTTATGGATTATGGATTATAGAGATTTAAATAAAAATCATATTCATATCAGGAGCATTTGTATTCTACCGAAGTAATGATCGATTTTTGAGTTTATAATGATCTGATTCACTGTCCTGTATTAAGTCAAGCTTTGATGGCCAACGTTCATCTTGGAGTAATTTAGCACATATGCTTCTCTTTTCTTTACTCTACAAAGACGTTCAGCAGCTGATTCGAACTAATGGAATAAACTCAGAATAAATTCATACTTATTTCTGGAATCGCACACATACTGATTTGCGTGTAGCTTAAAAATAGACCCAAAATTATATATCTATGATTATATTTACCAATTAAATAGAGGATAACTGCCAAGAATATGATAAGATTATAAAAAATCTTCATATTTTCGAATCACAAGAAAAACTTAATAATGTATTAATTAACAATAGGAATAACTTAGTAAATACAGGATATTTTAGTGCTTTCTCAGCTTAAATAATGTATCCTAAAGTCGCTATCTCAAACACTATAAGCGGCAAACTTGTTCTTCTGATATATTTACATTTCATTAGAGTCAGTACGAGGAAAAAAGGATAGATCTCAAATTCATTAAAACTGATATCATCAGTATATGTTCTTCAAATATAATTTATCATTTTTAATAATTATTAAAAGACTATCATTAAAGAATATGCTGGTGCTTATATATATAAGATTATATTACTTTTTGTCGTTATCTCATAGATTATAAGCGTCTAAATTGTCGTAGTGAGATATTTACATTTCATTCGATCGAACTTTATAGAGATAAATTAAGGACTTTGTTTGCACGGTAAAAAAACTTAAACGAGAATGTGGCCTACTTTCATTGGTACGTCTGTATGTATTTTTGTGTAATTACTTGAATATTGAAGCCACGCTAACTTTTGAACAATTTGTCTGATTAAGTCACCATTTGATAAAATGAAGGTTGCTGTCGTTGACCAGATATTTATAACACAAGTTAAAAAATTTGAAGCATTTTAAGAATTTTAAAGAAGATTTTCTGAAGAATTTTAATGACTTTTAATCCGAAATTTAAGAAGACAGAAAATTCTGTTACGTTTAGAAATTTCTGTTACTCGTAACTGCATACAGCTCCAGTGACATGCGACAAAAAATTCTGGCATGGGCTCAGAAATTTCTGTTGCAATAGCTTTTAACGGATTGTAGAGTTTGAGTCTCAAGATTAAAAAAGATTCTGATTGAGAAATTTTTACATAAACGAATAGCCAAGTGCGCTTGTGACGGCTGAGTATTGAATACTTTCTAATTTTTCAATTTGTTTAATCTGGGTAGAGAAGTTAATGAAGTTTGCGTCGTCAATGATCGATCTGACATAGCTTTTGTGAAAAGAGATGATTGTCATAGGATCAGCGCCCCACAAGGTGCCACAAAGGAACCTTATAATACTCAAAGCTCTTGAGTATTTTTTGTGTACTTCATTTACTTGTCGAAAGAAAGTAAGTTTATAGTCAAAAATAACTCCTAAGAAGCGAACTGATTCTCTGGACTTAATGCTATAATTACCAACTTGGATTTCTATACCACCTGGAGTTATTTTTTCATTAATGAAGTGAATGATTACGGTTTTTTCAGGCGCAAGTTCCAGACCGAGGTGGCTGAGATTGGCTTGTATTTTTTTAAGGCTTTTTTTAGTATGCTTTCAGCGCGTTTGACAGATTTGAATTTGATACATAAAGCAATTTCATGAGCAAATTGAGAAACGAGAATATTTTTTTGTAAATCTTTTACTATATTTGCGACACATAGTAAAGTAGTGGACTAAGTACTCCACCTTGAAGAACTCCTTTATACATTATGATAGGTTCATCTCCAGATGATTCGGTAAAGGCTTTCCCCTCGAAGGCAAGAAACTTGACAAATAGGATGAGAGTTTCAGGGAAGCTCATTGAGGCAAGGACATTAAGAAGTGTTTCAATTTGTAAATTATTAAAGGCACCACGAACGCCTAAAAAAGCCGCAAGCACTTCTTTTTTTTCTAAAAAAGCTTCTTCTACTTTTAGAGTCAGAGTTGTTAGGTTGTCGGTACAAGAGTGGCCTTTGCGAAAACCGTGTTGGCTAGGAGGTATCAAGTCATTTTTCTCAGCCCACCATTGCATTCTGTTTTAATCATTGTCTCGAAAAGCTTTCACGAGCACGAGGTTAAAGAAATGGGACGAAAGCTATTGCCGTCGATTTTGGGAATGAAGTGTACATATGTATTTTTCCAGTCGTCCGGGAAACAATGTTTTTCATACATTTGATTGAAGATATCAAGAAATAGAAGTTTGAATTTGATAGGGAGTTTAGACAAGATTTCAAAATCGATGCCATACATACCGGGCGAGGAGTTTATATTTTTGGAGTGAAGTGCAGAATTTAATTCAACAAAAGAGAAGTGTTTTTCTATAAATTCACTCTTCTGGCATTTGGGGATAGACGGGGGGTTGATTTTTTCTGATGTTAATACTTTTGATTGGTCGTTTTGTAAGTTATTGGAAAAGTGGGGGGATTCATTTTAACCCATTCGTTCTCAAAAATTTTGCGTTTGTTCCATGCATAGCTTGGATTCGAGCGGAAATTTAGTGTTGCTGAAAACCGGATAAAGCATTCCTTTTTTTTCTTTTGAAAGTTTTTTTTTTGCTAGAGCTGCCAATCTATTGTAAGAGATTAAGTCAACAACATCTTTTCTGAGTCTCCATTTATTCCAGGAAGCACGTCTCAATCTTTTGGCTTTGTCACACTCAGCATCCCACCAAGGGACCGGATTATTATATGTGAAAACTTTACTAGAGAAAGCTTTTCTAGGCGTGGACTCGATTATAGAATCAGTTACAGCACGCATGACAAAATTATACTTTAAACTGAGTTTTAGAGATTCGTAATCATTAGAAAGAAATTTCTCATATTGGTTTTCAAGTTTTAAGTTGAAGTTATCCCAGTTAGTTTACACGCTTTTACATTTGAAGGATTTTTTACAATACTTGGTTTTAGCAACGTCAAGGTCTATATAAAACGAATAATGATCGGATCCCCAAGTTTCATCTAAGACTTGATAATTTACTTTTTCGGCAAGATTAGTAGAAGAAACAACAAGGTCAATATTTGACTTAAGATTTCTATACGTATTTATGTAAGAAAAAGTATCATTATTATGAATGAAAATGTCGTTATGGGCAAGCAGTGACTTCTCTTACCTCTTACCATTAGTGTCCGAAAAACGGCAGTTCCAACTCAAATTAGGTGCGTAAAAGTCGCCTTCGAGCAGAGAATAGTTATCTTGTTTAACATTATTTATAATGCAATCCCATTCTATTTGACTTAGAATAGAACAAGGAGTTCGATAGCACACAATAATATCGACGCAAGGTTGAATGCTATTTATATGTATTCCGCATAATTCGACGGAGTCGCAAGGAGATTTTAAATTATGAATTTCAACAAAAGCTAGAGATTTTCGAATTAAAAAGATGATGCCTCCTCCTCTTGAATGGCATCTGTCTTTTCTTACAGTCAAAAAACATGGGAACTGTACCTTAATGTCAGGGTGAAGCTAAGCTTCAACACAGATGAGGATGTCCAGGTCGCGGAGAATTTTTTCAAATTCAGTGCGCCGTTGTTGAAACCTTCTGCAGTTCCAGTAAAGAATTTGGAGTTTATTTTATCGCTCTTGCTCCATCTTGAATTATTTTTTCGTCGTCGTCTGCCTCACTTTGAGTATCTGAGAACTCCATGCTTTCGGAAGCTCAACTTCACTCTCTGAGATGGTTCTTCTCGCCGCAAGTTTTGGTTTCTTGAAGGTAGGAGAAACTTTTTTATCGGAGGGATCAGCTTTGTTTTTAATTTTTTCTATTCCATCGTAGGATGAACTGTTGCCAGATGAAGTACTTGGAGGACTAGGACGTTTGGAATTTATCGAAGTTTTAGATGTCAAGAGATTTTTTATTTGTTTCTAAGCCACTTACTGTAATGTCTTTGTTGAGAGCCTCTGAGGCTGTGCTAGTCGTCAGGGGCTCACTGTTTTTGTTTCCGTGCGCGTTCATTACCACGCTGTCAGAATTTTCCGGCAAACTTTGAACGGTCAAAGAAGGATTTTTGAAGTATTTCGCCGAGTGACCCTCCTCTCGACACAGGAAAGAGGACGATTTTTCAGCAGAAAAATATAAATAATATGTCGTGTCTTCGAAGTTGATTGGAATCGACGCTGGAAGTTTGTCTAAATCATCAGGATTTATATACATTTGACGTCGAAAGATCAAAACATGAAAAAAACCGGGATCATTCAGACCGGCACGAATATACGTGATTCGCGAACAAGGACTGACTCCAAAATTACTAAGCTCTTCAATAATAATATCATTAGGGATGATTGGGCAAACATTTGAAATAATAATACGCTTGGCTCTTAAAATCAGCGGACGAATTCCCAGTGCATGTTGTCCGATAATAACCTTCATGCGGCCTTCTGGGAGTCTGTCAGTTGTTTCTCTGCTATTCATATAAAGGCAGATTCTACCATGAGAAATGCGCGAAACGAAGCGAATATTAGCTGGGTCGGTTAGTTTTCCAATAGCGAGAGCGTATTATTGCAGTGTTATGCCTTCCATGGCATCAATAACGATAGCTTGCTCCCTGGTTGGTACTTGAACTTGTTGCGCAACGTGTGCGTAAGAAGACTTTGTAGAGGGAAACTGTGTGCATGGAGAACGCTGCATGTTGCCGACCATTTTTTTGCAAGTGCTTACGGAACCAGAAGCACCCACGGATCAAACAAGAACAGGCTTCTTAGGCCCGAAAAGGGCTTTTCACTATATATTGTATTTAATTAATTATTGCTTAAATAGACAGAATGGGCAGGCACCATTAAACTCACAAATGTAAACACTATTAATTTTGTGGGGAATTCCAAACAAGGCCATTCTTCAATTATCCTCTCTATTTTTCGCTACCTTTGAACATTGATCACACTTCTTAAAGGGGATAGGACTCTTTCAGTGAAACAAGAATCGTAACATCATTATACGCTGAAGATTAATAAAAGTCTAGCAATGTATTACATTTTTTTTCTTGTGTTTCTCGAGTTCCTCCTGGAGGCAGTGACGGGGCATACTCAACACAACCAAATTTGTCATGTTTCCTAGAGACAATTGGTCTATTATCGAAACCTGCTTGATTGTCACTATTCTTCTCTAAAACATATTGTGTGTGTCTCTTACTTCATCGCGTATTCTTTCTATAACCTACTGCACTATAAATTTGTGTTCGAAAACTCTCCATGCCTTGCGCTATTTTGTTCCCACGTATTTTATAGCAGAAGGTGTCTGGATACATTTGCACGAGGAAAGTAGAAAACTTCTCAACCGTTTTTTATTGTGCGTCTTAAATTCATATCATATAGTCCGCAATTCCTAATGCCATACGACGTCTATCTCTAGGATTGGCCATTGTAAGCTGTTCACAAGCACAGCGTAAACTACTATTAAAACAGGCTACAATTTTTTCTCGCCAATTTACAGGAGGTAACGTTATGACTACTGCATCTTCATCGTTAGTTTCCTCATCATAATGTAAAGCGTTTGGAATTAAAATAAAGAAAAATATGTAAATAAATTTAAATCTTAATAAATATTAGTAAATTTGGTAAAATATTTTTATCTGTAACTCTTTACGGTTCTATATATATGCAAGAAGTGTTTATAAATATGATAAAAATTATTCTTACGCAAGACCAGTGCATCCGAATGTTCTTTTAGAGTCATGTTGTTAGAATTGAGACCTGATGATGGACCTGCCGAAGGTAAGAGTTGCAATTCAAAAAATTGTCCATGATATTTAGCATTCGCAGCCAAGTTCATGATAAATTCAGTATCATCAATTTCCCCTCCATTTTCCAATGCGAGCTATACATGAGTCCATTTTCATGATTATACATAATACATGTACTTAACATCAGATGCACAAAATTAATTTGATTTCAAAAAATGAGATTATATAATCGCCAGATTATTTGTGGATTTGACATTATTAGCATTACTATTGGTATTATTTGACATTATGGTAATTTTTATACAGAAATTAAAAGAAAATATTTTCGCAGCAGCGTAGTAAAATTTCAAAACTTAGAATGTTATATATCAAAATATTTTCAGCATCTTGTACATGTACCTGCTACTCATACACTAGATGATTTACATGTAAATTCAAGAGATAAGGCAGGCACTTAGAAATAGTAATTCTTATTAATATGAGTTTTCAGTTATTGATAAAAAACATTCAGTGCGGAATTGGTTATACTTTGTTCAAGAATGAATGAGATAAGTTCTATGACATATTGACTAAAGTAGATGTGTTTCAATTGAATAAATTTATGATTATTTAGTTCGATGAATTTTACAGATTAGTATTAAATACATTTGGCAAAAAAGATATAGGGTCTAAAAACTCTTTAATAAACCTAATACATGAAATTGCAAATTGGATCATTCGAGTATTACAAGTATAACTTTCGATTACTATATACACTGGTAGAAATATGCGGAAAATTTCGACACATTTAAGATACTAAGGTAACTGGAATTTACGAAATTATTTTGCTGAAAATGAAATTCAGTAACTTTTATAGTAAATTTACTAAATTTTCATATTACTTCAGAAACGGAGTCTGAAAATTACAAATGATTTTTCAAAATTCCTAAACGGTAACAGAAATATAAGTATATTAAT
>CAKNWT010314405.1:371-11655 GCA_932066315.1 Andricus coriarius | reverse complement strand
TTGAAACTTTATAAACGTTTTTCAATATTAAAATAATTTAAAATGAATAAACTCATTCTTAAACTTTTCATTCAATTTCAATTTACACATGTTCGAATGTCGTTTCAGTTTAAAAAATCCCATTTTAACCTATTGCGTTTTCAAATTTTAATGCAAATGTCGGTAAGACCTAGTTTGCAGAGAAATTGTAGGAAAAAGCAGAGCTTTCCTGCATTCGTCTGCAAATGTTTCTCTCTGCATGGTACTTTTTCCTGCAAATCTCCGTCACACCTAATTTACAGAGAACTTGCAGAAGATAGACAGAGAAATGCCGAGATTCTCTGCATTTCGCTGCAAACAATTTTTCTCTGCATACTAATTTTCACGCAAATATCCGTGAGACCAAATTAGCAGAGAAATTGGGGAGTTTTGCAGATTATAGAAGGAAGATTTATCTACACTTATCTGCAAACGTGATTGCAGAAAGGCCGCGGAAAAAATACAGGAAGATTTTTCCACCAGGGACAGTATTTATTCAATTGATTAGGTATGATATACACATATTATTATGCAACAATAGCATATCTTTTTAAACATTTTACAATATTATATGAACAAAATTATTATTCACAAAAACAGAAAATATATTTCTATGATAATCGAATTATTGAATAAATAACATAGTTCGTTCAAAGATGTGATGAAGAAAATGCAACTACAGCTTTTTTGAAGTTCAACAAATAGGAAGGATGTTTTATTGCATTTATTTTAAATCTGCAACCAAACATTATTTTCAAAAGTATAGTATATTTTTTTGGTGTATTTTTTCTCGTAGAAGACGATAATATTATTGGTTTCATTATAAAAATTGACTAGAAAGCGCTAGAAGCGTGTTTTGTAGTGTATCGTAAGAATAAAAGCCGTGTTTTTGATGATTTTTTGCCTCTAGCGCATTTTGGGTAATTCCAACGTTAAAATAAATAACACTATCATGTTCTACGAGAAAAAATACATCGAAAACATGTGTCATACTTTTGAAAATAACGTTTGGTTGTACTTGAACTTGATGAAAATAAAAATGCTGCGCCTATGCGCTACGCTGCCAGTGCGGCTATTAGTTTTATTCTAGAAATAATCTAGAATGCGCTAGTTGATAAAATTAACCTAAAAATACAGCTTTTTCCAAAAAATTCGCGACAAAAACGCCATTAGCGCTTTCTAGATGACTGGTAGAGTAAAACTAATAACACCATCGTTTTTTGCGGCAAAAAATACATCGAAAACATGTATCCCATTATTGTAAATAATACTTGGTAGCATTTGAACTTGGAAGAAATAAAAATGTCGATTTTCGATTAAATTACTGTAATTGAAAAACTTCAAATTACTGTAAAACGAATAAACGATCTAATTAGGAGGTCTGAGGGGTCGATTCTGTTTGGGTTTTCCATGTAGAATAACGCCACATTTACAGTTTTTCTCTACATTTTTGCTCCATTTATATCGCCTTCCGGGACGCCGTGTACGAGAGACATACAATAAATATAAATATCAAACTTTTGCGTCGAGATTAAGGCACTATTGGGAGTGAACTGAAAAAGTTGAAAATGAAATTGGGAACTCTCTTGACTTACTTGGAATTATAAGCAGACTCGCGATGACTCCAGTCGAAGGATGTTGCGGTTGTCCAGATTCCGTGAAATACAGTTGCTTCAAATAAGGTCTGGATTTTGAAATCTGGATTTTGCTTGGAACTGGATTTTGAAATCAGAGAGATAGCTTCCTTGCAAAAGTGACGCCATTTGGAAAGTTGACGTCCTCGATGAAATTTAATAAAAAGAAGACGAGCTTAGAACTTGACACTTCCTCCTTGGTGCTGGCTTGCTTTTCAGTTTCGGCTACTGTCCAGTGCTCATCTTTGATATTATGAGTTTTGAAAGTGGAGATTGAAACTTCACTGTTATCTTTATGTTCACTTCTGAGTATCACTGGCACTCAGTTGAACAAAATAAGTCAATTATAAAACCATGTCACTTATAAGACCAAAATGTTTGTTGTGATTGATATTGAAATGAATCACACCACTATTTAACATAAAATATACAATTTATTCAGACTATTTACACAAGGAGAAGTTCGTATTCTAATTTGATGTTGCTTTAGAACGCAAGGCATTTTTCTATTGGGTCTATACTAAGAAGGTATAGATTTGTATACAATATGCATTTTGTCATGCTTATCTGGATCAGAAATAGACATTTTTGACCTTTTAATAGTTAAAAATCCGAAAAAGTCTCGGGAAAAGTCATTTTTGAGCTTGTGATCGTAAAAAAATATAATATTTCGTGAATTTTAAGATTATCTGCACGCAGAAAAAAGAAATATTATATTTGCTTATCAAGAAATGTAACGTGTTTTCGTAACCGTAACAGTAAAAACTGCTCTTAATGAGGGTATGAACATGTCAAAATCACTTAGCATTTCGTAAATGTCACAGTGAAGTTGAGGTGAATTAAGCGGCAATCCTTTAGTAAATCAAACCTATATTCCCTAGTATTAAATACTGTAACATACGTGAAATTCACTGAACCGAGATTACAATAGTGCTGCGGTGAACATTGCAGAAGAATCGGTACATGCTACCGATCCGATCCGCGCGGACCACCGGATGAATTCATGACGCCATCAGCAATGGATGGATTGCATTACCTCATGGCATCACCCAAAAAACATTTATTTTTGACATTTCTGTGACAGTCGTCACATTAATCCATATCCCCACTTAGCAATAAAGGGGTTTTATAATAAATAACACTATTTTGGATGGCACATCTTATTCACAGATCGCATACAGCTGAGAGTTTATTGGAGCATTAAGGGTTTGTATCCCACGCCTGTCACAGCTGACTTGTATGGATATGAGGTAAATGCGAGAACATTTTTCTTGTACGCGCGATGGCATGGGCGCGTATTCAGAAGTCGTTACCGAGGTCACCACCTCAGTTACAAATGCATTTCGGGATTATTTCACAGATCGTTACTTGTTTAATAGTGCAGTGGTTAAGATAGTCGACTTGCGTGCTTAGGTTTATGCGTTCGAACCCCCCTGTTGCGTGCGAAATTTCAATTGTATTATAAGCGTTGTAACCTTACAAATACCGATTAATTATAAGTATATCCGAACATGTATCTATGAATTAACCGCGTATTGATTTATTAATTATTTTTTAGCAATATTTTTTTACAATTCATTGTGCCGTCTAAAGACTCTAAAGTCTAAACTATACTAACTATAGTCTAAACCATTAAAGTAAGTTAGCTCTGCAGTCTGCAGTGGGACTCCGATACCGTGTCGAAAGTCGAAAATCGAACAGACCTCTTTTTCTAACGTGTGGAGCTGGAAAGAGAGTTTCGTTCGATTTTCGACTTCGAAACAGCATCGGAGTCCCACTGCTACTAATAATATCCGTGCAGAATAGCGACTGGATCGGTAAAATCTACTGATCCGCAGGTCAGCACCACTTGAGAATTGCCACTGGTAACCAGAAATGATAGTCATATTCAGTTGCCTATACTTGTAACATTTACAGAACTGCCACGTTGTCCATATAAGTACTTGGAAGATCAGTAGATTTAACTTGGTTTTCAGTAAAATATAGGGTTCTTTTTTCTGCGTGTGTGACTTTCGCATGAACACGCGAACACAAAGCATTTTATTATTGGGTCTATACTAAGAAGGTATAGATTTGTATACAATATGCATTTTGTCATGCTTATCTGGATCAGAAATTGTCATTCTTTAGCTTGTTATAGTTAAAAATATCTGATATTTGGTGAATTTTTCGATTATCTGTCACTTTGGCATGAACGCGCGAACACTAGGAATTTTTCTATTGGGTCTATACTAAGCTGGAATATATTTGTATACAATATGCATTTTTCGCTGCTTATCTGGATCAGAATCAGTCATTTTTGAGCTTGCAATAATTAAACATATCTAATATTTCGTGAATTTTACGATTATCTGTCACTTTAGCATGAACACAGTCGGCTTTCATCAAATCTCCACGCTTTGAGACCCCCTGAGTAAAAAAAAATAATGTTTACCAATGTGTCTGTCTGTAGTCTGTCTGTAGGCACGATAGCTTTTGAAAAATGATCAGATTAGATTGAGCTTTGGCACATTTCTTTAAGCCCTAAAAAAGAACAAGTTCGTTAGCCAGCTATTTATGATGAAAATTAAAAAAGTGAGCACATTTTGAAAATTTTTGAGACCACTTTATTTCAAGATTTGAAAATTCTATGTACGGTTATTAGTATTACGCAAAAAGGCAAACCATTTACTCCAATGACATTTTTCGATAAAATCAAAATTATCAGAGTTACAGTATTTTCAAAATTCAAAAAAACAAACGAAAATTAACATTTTAAGCCGAACACCGCACGATATGAAAAAAAGTCAAGAGGAGAAAAACGCTTCTTTTCAAGAGTCGTACAAGATTATCATAAGAACTTTTTGAGAAAATCGAAAATTCAAATTTTGATCGCACAAAAAATAATGAAAAATTGAAAATTCCATTTTGCGGTCAAACTATGCAAGATACAAAAAAATATAATGATGCAAAATTTTTGAACAAACGACACAAGCTATGAGAAAAAATGAATAGACAAAAGTCGCTCATACAAAAAACAGCTAAAACTTTTTCATCAACAATTTTTCGATAGGACGATTAATTTTTCTTTAATAGTAAAAAATAACATTACAAATAAAAAAATTTAATATTTTGGAAGACGGCACAAGAGACGAAAAATAAAATAAAAAATAAAAGTTGTTCAACCAAAAAAGATCTACAAAGGAGGAGGGTCGATTTGGGCGGTTTTTGGCCTAATTTATTTTTGGGTCAAAATATTTGATAAGCATTTTTTTAGTATTTACTAACAATAATAAGTCGATTCCACCTTAAACGGACCACCCTGACCCCAGTACTTACCCCCGCCATCCCCTCAAATTCTGAAAATGCCATAATTTGCTAACAGCATTTTTGGGGAGATTCGGCGCTGTGAAACTTGTATTTGCTTAATAAAATACAATATCAACTCCCTATTAACTAACTTTACTCTTATTTATCATTTTTTTCTCCCCCCCCCCCCCTTTATGGGTGCGGAGGGGGTGATTTTACTATTTATTCCTGCGCGGGGTATATAAATACAAAACATCTAAGCTTGATCGGCAGAATCTACCAGGGTAGCCTAGTGTTTTTAGGTTCGCTGATTCGGAATTTTTCTATTGGGTCTATACTAAGCAGGTATAGATTTGTATACAATATGACTTTTTTCATGCCTATCTGGATCATAAATAGTCATTTTTTAGCTTGTTATAGTTCAAAATATCTGATATTTTGTGAATTTTACGATTATCTTCCACTGATTTTTGACTTCGAGCCCTAGCGAAAACCTGACCACGGACATTCTACAATCTACTTGTAGAACTCGTAACAACAACTTCTCTGTTATATTTTTCACTCGCGAATATTCTCTAACCAACAAACACACATTACTTGAAATCGTGTTTTTAAATTTTCTTACTGAGATCCTTAACATTGATTCTATAATGTAAGGAGTGTTCGAAGACACTCAATTAACGTATAAATTGAGTAAATTAGAACCGCAACGTAAACAATCTGTCACTTTAGCATAAAACCGTGATCACGTAACGTGTTTTTGTATTGTTTCGATATCAACCAGGAATATATTTGCATACAATATGCATTTTCAGTTGCTTATCTGGATCAGAAATTGTAATTTGCGAGCTAGACATAGTTAAAAATATCTGATATTTCGTAAATTTTACGATTATTTGTCACTTTAACGTGAGCGCGCGAACACAAGGCAACTTTCAATTGAATCTATACTAAGCAGGAATATGTTTAAATACATTATTAATTTTTTACTGCTTATTTGAATCAAAAATAGACATTTTTGATCTTTTAATATAGTTAACCAGATTTAATATTTCGTTAATTTTACGATCATCTTTCGCTTCAACATGAATCCGCGAACACATACAATTTTTCTACTGTGTATATACTAAGCAGGAATATATTGGTATACACTATGCATTCTTTGCTGCTTATCTGGATGAGAAAAAGTCATTTTTGAGCTTGTGATAGTAAAAAGCAAAATAATATTTCTTGCATTTTACGATAATCTGTCAGTTTACCATGAACGCGTGAACATACTGAATTTTTCTATTTGACCTATAATAAGCAGGAATATATTTAAATACGATATTAATTTTTTACTGCTTATTGGGATCAGAAATAGCCATTTTTGATCTTTGAACTATTTAAAATATCTAATATTTCGTGAATTTTACGTTTATCCGTCTCTATAACATAAATGCGCGATCACCTGACGCTTTTCTATTGTGCACAGAGAAAATTTAGTTAGGAAACTTTACCAAACTTTTGAGTACATTTGGGATATATGGATTAAAAGGAGAATGTTTGACATTATTGTAATAATTTGTGACGTTCAAAAGGTTAAATAATGCATGGCAGTTCGGTAAACTTTAATAACGCAGATTAAAGTTTCCAAATGTACAGTAAAGATTTTCAAAAGTGAACATTAATGCACGTAGTGTAATTATTAAAAACTATTCTGTCATACATTGAGGAAAAATTGGATGAAATTTCATTTTACTTAAGTAAAGTTTGCAAATTTAAAGTCAAGCATACTTTAAATTATGCAATGTTAATGATTACCTTAAAATCGGTTATAGAATAACAAATTTTGGTGTATCTTTCTAAGTAAAAAATGTATTATTTGCTCGAAAGTTTGGTAAAGTTTAAAATGGATTCTAGAGAAGAGTTGATATTGGATATTTTATTGTTTCCTCCTCATTGTATGGAAGTTTATCCGCTGTGAAAGAGATTTTCATTTTTCCTATGTTAGACCTTATTCGACAGTTGGGTAAACCGACATTCGAGTCGCAGTCGCCCGGCATATCCCACCACCTCCCTAATCTTGCAGGATCGTATACAAGTATTGACCTTTAAAGGACGCACCTCCAAATAATTCAATAAAGGACACATGGTGTCTCACTAAAGTGACGCATAAGTGATGTTGAAACAATAAAGAATAGGAATAAAATATTTCCAAGGCCTCAGTGATAATTTAATCATTCGAAAAAAATACTTGAAAAAAAGAAAACGTTGACAATTGAAAAAAATCGGAAAAGCCGTGGGGTCACAGTGACTCTAAGTGTCCTTTAAAGTTGAATGATGAATATTAGTTTTACAATTGCAAAATAAAATTACAGTTTATTTAAGAAGGTTATTACAAAGTTGATTACCATGATGCCATTGTGATCCCATTTCAGTGTTTTTTATCATGTTAGTGGTTTCCCTACTAAATTTTTAGTTTTTTTTTCTTTCATTTAGTGGGATAAAAAAATGATGTTTCAATGAGAATAAAAAAGATTTGATAAAAAAAAAATACTATTCCGAGAAAATCAAAATCTTAATTGATATTTAAAAAAAAGTTTTTTATCTTACAATGTAATGAATGTTTTCGTCAAATCTACATCGTAAAAATCTTTGAAGAATGTATGAATAATTATTTAACAACAATGTTTTAAATAATTTTGTAGTTTTACTCAGTGCAATTTAAAAAAAATGTTACTTCTACAGAAATTTGTATATAATTTCATTAATTATAATAAGATTTTATATAATTTGGCCACTGTTGTATTAACCAAAGAGTAACTCTTTCAATTGTGCATTGCATACCTACAAGAAATGATGTAATTTTTACAGATTTAATCAAATTTACTGATAAGGACCACCATTGTGTGCCGAAACGTTCGAAACCATTCAATTATTTTGAATTTATTTGACCCTAAAGCCAAAAGGTAACATCAAAATTCTGAAAGAATTAATACATAATTTTTTAAAAATAATATATTCTAAATATCCGAAGAAAAACACTAATATAACTAAGTTTAATTTTCGAGCCAAATGATTTTTATTTAAAATAACCGTATTCTGGTATAAATCTAAAGATTACCCTGGCGGACCGGCCGAACGCAAGCATTACGCTATAGGGTAATGGTAAAGTAATCCTAAAGTAATATGGCATTATAATTATTAAGAGAAGCAAACTAAATATGTAGACTGTTGCAATTATAATAATGCGTTAAATTTTACGTTAAATGGCCAGGCCGTAATTGCAACAAGTTTCTTTTTCAGCATCAAACAATGAAAAAATAATGTGGCTGTCATGACAGTCTGTTAACGGCAGCTTCAAGCGGGTTGCCAACATGCAAGGGGCCCGACTTCAATGACAGCCACTTCGATTTTTTAATTTTTTAACGCTGAAAAAGCAACTTCTTGCAATTACGGCATGACCATTCAATGTATATTTTAACGCATTATTATAATTTCAACAGTTTACATATTTATTTTGCTTCTCTTAATAATTATAATGCCATATTACTTTAATATTACTTTACCATTACGCTGTAGCGTAATGCTTGCGTTCGGCCGGTCCGCCAGGGTAATAGAAGTCTGGAAAATCTTATGATTGTATTTATGAAAAGGACCAATTTTTTGACAAAGAGTTGTTCTAAATTGTAAGTCATAATCTTTGAAATTAAATGAGTTTTGTTTGAAATAACCGATATCCGGTAAAAGGATTAACATAACCTTAAATTGTTCCCAAATAGTAAATCTTCTTTGAAATTGTATTATATTCTTTGAAATTGTTATATATGCGAGTGTATGCTTTTCAATGTGTACAAGACTCTTCTTTTTATTCGCAGAACTTTACGGCTTACCAAACTGTCGGTCAAAGTTTCTCGAGCGTCCGTGATTCCTTCATGCCTTTTCTGTAAACCCACTCACATTTTCTACCGAGCCATCGACCGCGTTTCACCCAACTGTTCAGTAATCTTTATCTAACATTTCATATATTTTACATTTATATGAATTTAAATTTCAACTACGAAGTACAGTATTAATTAAAGTACAGTTGGGAAGATATTCCTATCAATTTGTCACACTTTCATGTTTGTGAATGACGTATCACCGAATTTCGTTTTACCCAACTAGAAATGAAACTTTATCGAAGTGTACTACTGTTCTACTTACTGTTGTGTGTACTATTTTTCTCCTTGTGTCTATATTAAGCAGGAATATATTTGTATACAATATGCATTCCTTGCTGCTTATCTGGATCAGATAACAATCATTTTTGTGCTTGTAATATAGTTAAAGATTTTTAATGTTTCGTGAATTTTATGATCATCTGTCACATTAACATGAACGCGTGACACAAGGCATTTTTCTATTGGTTCTATACCAAGCCGATATAGATTTGAATGCAATATGCATTTTTCACTGCTTACCTTGATCAGAAGTAGTCATTATGGAGCTTTTAATAATTAAACATATCTAGTATTTCGTGAATGTTACGTTTATCTGTCACTCTAGTGTGAACGCGCGAAGACAATGCATTTTTCTGTTGGGTCTATAATAAGCAGAAATATATTTAAATGAAATATTCATTTACTACTGCTTATCTGGATCAGAAGCAGACATTTTTGAGCTTGCGATAGTTACAAATATCTAATATTTTGTGAATTTTACGATTATCTTCGCTTTAACATGAATGCTCAAACACAAGACATTTTTCTACTGTATCTATACGACGGAGGAATACTTTTGTATCAAATATTTATTTTTTGCAGTTTATGTGGATCAAAAAGAGTTATTTTGGAAATTGGTAATAGTCAAAAATATCTAATATTTCGTCAATTTTACGATTATCTGTCGCTTTAACATGAACGCGTGATCACGTGAGATTTTTATATTGTGTCGATATTAAACAGGAGTATGTGTTTATACAATACGCATTTTTTACTGCTAAACTGTATCAGAAGTAGCCATTTTTGAGCTTTTGGTAGTTGAAAATATCTAATATTTCGTGAATGTTACGATATCTGTCGTCTTAGCTTGAACGCTCGAACATAGGGCACTTTTTCATTGTGTCTACACTAAGCAGGAATATATTTGACTACAATATGCATTCTCTGCTGTTTATCTGGATCAGAAATATTTAGTTTTGAGTTTTCAATAGTTACAAATGTCTAATATTTCGTGAATTTCACGAATATCTGTCATTTTAGCATGAACGCGCGAATACAGGGCATTCTTCTATTGGGTCTATACTAAGCAGGAATGTGTTTGGATACAATATGCATTTTTCGCTGCTTATATGGATCAGAAATGGTTATTTTTTATCTTGGGATAGTTGAAAATATCTACCAGGTGTATAAGCTTAAATCCACTGTTTGCTCAGAAATGGCGGTAGTGAACATATTTAGCTACAATAGAAACGTCATGCTTTTTTTTGTATGATTTCGACACCTGGCTACATAAATCAGTGCACATATTCAGTTTTTTTATACAACAACATAAATTTTTCCTTGAGTAATCATGTCTAGTTTTGTGCCGGAAAAGGAGCATTTGCGGGAAGCTCTACTTTTTTGCTTCAATTTGAAGAAATCGGCTGTCGAATCACATCGAATGCTTGTGAAGGCCTATGGTGACAGTGCTTTATCGGAAACAACTTGCAGAGACTGGTTTCGCCGGTTCAAAGACGGTCATTTTGACTTGAGTGACAAAAAGCGTGAAAATCGGCCCAAAAAAGTTGAGGACCATGAATGACAGGCTCTTTTGGATGAGGACGATACACAAACACAAAAAATGCTTGCCGAACAGTTAGGTGTTACTCAACCGGCCATTTCCATGCGTTTACATGCCATGTGAAAGATCCAAAAAATGGGAAAATGGGTACCCCATGAATTGAACGATAGGCAGATGGAGCGACGCCAAAACACATGTGAAATCTTGCTTGCTAGACACAAAAGAAAATCGTTTCTGCATCGTGTGGTGACTGGAGACGAAAAGTGGATTTATTTTGAGAATCCCAAACGAAGAAAATCGTGGGTCGATCCCGGACAACCATCAACTTCTTTCTCAAGACCTAATCGCTTTGGACGCAAGACGATGCTGTGCGTTTGGTGGGATCAGCAGGGTGTCGTCTACTATGAGCTAATAAAACCTGGTGAAACTGTTGATGCTCAACGCTACCACCAACAACTAATCAAATTGCGCCGTGCTTTGCGTGAAAAAGGCCGGATTATGAAGAAAGACATGAGAAGCTGATTTTTCTTCACGACAACGCCCCATCGCACTCGTCAAAAATGGTCCAAAACTACTTGAAAACACTCAACTGGGAGGTG
>CAKNWT010314404.1:11130-31775 GCA_932066315.1 Andricus coriarius | reverse complement strand
GTCGTGGTGGGGGCCGCCAGCTCCCACGATCTGTGAACACTGCAACAAATTGATAGCTGAACCTCCAGTTACGCCTTTATCCTAAATCCCTTGGAAGCATTATATTTGACGTTGAAAATTCGTATGCACTTCACTCTCCACGAATGTTCGAAGTATCGAAAAGCACTTTAAAATGATGAAAAACATCTTTAAGTTCAATAAACAGCAAATGTGACGCTGAACGGCTCAATGACATTCACTCACTCCGAAAATGCTCTAGATTCTAGACCACGGTGCTCCCAATCCCAACTCTCACTGCATGCATCGCGTCGACAACTGGATTAGTTAAGTTTAGCGCGCGTATTTGAAATCATTAGATTAAAAATAATTCTTTGCTCACAAGGAAGACTTATAAAGTGAAATTTAATTATTTATTAGACTTTCTCCTTAAAAATAAATGATCGATTTTAATTTTAAGGAAAGACATATCTTTTTTATCCTGAATATGAATGTACAATTATTCCTAATAATCTTATGAACCTTACATTTATTATTTGTTGTCGACATTTGACTTACACATTCATTTGCGCTTCCGTGGATGGTCGAAATAAGTGAAAACAAGATGATCGTATCGACCATCCCGAAAGGATACCTTGCTCATCCCTGGTAGTGAGTCTGGCTTTCTTATAACAGTCAGACTGGTAATAAAATAGAGAGCCTCTCCGTCTATGTCAAAAAAATTCTGGATGGCTCTTTAGACCATCTAAAAGAACGGACTGGCTCTCAAAATGTTGATTTTCTAACTTTTACCATCCATTTTTCTGCGTGTGGCGGTTCGTATCCAGCAGTACAGTCTTCCTCAAGCGAGAAGCATTGCTCTGTAACAGTAGGTGCGCTTAGAACAAGAAACATTAGAAAGTGAAAGGACAGAACGTGCAGAATTAGGTAATATTAAAATTTGATAATTTTAAATTCAGACTTGAAGCTTTCAATAGATTGACCTACGATATGATTCCTGAAACACAATGAAGAATAAAATAAACCAAAAACCATGAATCAGAACAATAAATTATTCGTTTGATAGAAAAATTCGTTGGCCTGGAAAAGGGCAGATAATGAGATAGACAAATTGTTTGTCCTGAAAAAGACACATTAATTTTAAGTAGATCTTCTCGCCTCATTGAGGATAGAAAAATTATATGGGATCTAAAAGACTCAAAATAATTTCTTCGTTGGAGAATAGTGAATAAATATTTTGAATGTGAACATCTATGTTGTTCGGATTCACAAAATTTTTCGATTTACCAAATAGAACATATAGATAGCAAAGACTTTTTTAATTGTTCAAAAATGGAGTCGAGAAAACAGTTGTCATGTGTCAAGTTGGGGTCACGTTGGCTGGATCACCCCAACTTTTGGATGAACGAGATCTTCGTTAGCCTGCTACTGGAATATGTTTTCTTGCTGGCGCCGACCCACCTGACACAATCTGAAGCGATGCTTGTGCGTTTGGTCACGCGTTCCGTGTTAGATTAGTTAAGTTGAAGGATAATGTGTTAGGGCTGAAAGAGAAATATAAACTAAACCGAGAAATATGTTAGAGACACTCTTCTTTTTTGAGGAGTTTAAGCAGCCGTGAAAATATAACCTTTTTGTCTTTTCTGCTGACGTAGAGAAAAGCCTTCAATTTTATCCAAACTAAATATATGAAGTGGTAGCTCACTCTTGTTTCTTTGAAGATTGTCTACAATATTTCAGATTTTATAAAAATATGATATGATTTTTTCGGAAAAAGGCGCATCTAAAAGATTGTACTAATTAATTGTATATGTCACTAACAACATTTATTTCACAAAATAAAAAAAATACAATTTTGAAACATTTCCAAAGCAGAAAAAAAGTCATCCTTACTTAAAATCAGATAACGACTTTTGTCTGTCTACACGACTGAACAAGGTTCTTATATTTGAAGTTATATTAACTGGAATACATATAATAATATGTTTTTAAATTTAAAATAGAATTTGAAATGCCGATTACAGATGATTCTTTCAGCTTACTTATCCCGTATTTTTTATTGTGAGTTACAAATATTAAACATAACTTCAACTTTACTAAATGTAATTAATTAAGTCCTTAAATGATGAGGAATGGGCAACCTTCTCAAATATTTTCAACCGTTATTTGACATGATCATAAATCTTCGTTTAATATTTCGGAAATTTCAGATTAACACTTTGGATGTAACAGTACATCTGACTTTTTAATATTTACAGATACAAAATTTGAACATCCAGATTGCTGTCCTATACTTTAATATAAAACATGTTAACCCTGAAAATCTAAATGTCACGAGTAAACATCCCCAACACAAAATGTCCATAAATCATTAACCTTCTTATGAAAAAAATGTCATAAAATGAAGCATCAATGAAACACATGCTTATAAAAATCAATAATAATTTCGGCTCATTAAGAGACAAATATATATCAATAAATAAAATCTTACCTTAAACTTGAAATTAGTCAAATAAAGGATAAGTTTACTTGATGCATACAAACCTTTTATTTATGAATACACTGCTGTAATGTTGAAAAAGTTATTGCTCTAGTAAAACAGTTTTAAGATTTTGTTTTATATTTTAGTGTGATTTATTTTTTTATTTAAATCTCTAGGACCTTTTTGTTTAACTGATTCAAATTTATATTTATCTTTGATTTAAATTAATAATTCCAAACATTACATTTAAATGAATAAGAAATAATAATTTTTATAACGCATGCATGATTTCAGCCCTTTTCGATGCCTATGAAGCGGGGCTAAAGCTCTAATTTTTACTCCCTAGGGACTGAAATCTGACGTCAGAGGTGAACAATGAAAATTATATGTCTATGAGCTCGCATTTTACTATTATCAGCCCATTCACCGTAAAAACTGTGAGGAAATTTTGGTTGCAGATAATAGAATTTTGCGGTTATTTATGGAAAGTTACCATATATAACTGATCGAATTACCTTAAATTACCGAAAATTTTCATTGATTTCCAGAAATTTATGGAAATTTTTTAAAATGAATTTTGGGTAATTTAAGGTAGGTTACCATATTTACTTGTAAAATTACCATAAATTACCGAAAATTTCCATAAATTTCCGGAAATTTATGGAAATGTTAAAAAATGTATTTTGGGTAATTTATGGTAATTTACCATATTTGCCGGTAAAATTACCATAAATGACCGAAACATTTCATAAATTTCCGGAAATTTATAAAAATTAAAAAAAATTAATATTGGGTAATTTATGGTTATTTTTCATATTTACCGGTAAAATTTCCATAAATGACCATAATGATATTGGTTAATTTATGAAGAAGAGAAGAAATTAGAAAACGACTTCCAAGCAACCATGAAAATAATATTCAAAGAGATAAGCAAAACTAAAAATACAGAATTTGTGAGCATGAGAAACAACAAAGGTGAAATGCTATATGATACAGACGGGATAGTAAAGGTTTTAAAAGACTCTTTTAAAGAATTATTGGGAGGTGAAGATATAGGACAACAGAGCTGCGAGATAGAAAATAATACTTTAGAAAACCCAATTGAAAATGTCTGCGTCACTGAGGTTATAGATATAATTAAGAATTTAAAAAATGGTAAGGCTGCTGGTGTAGACAGTATTAATGCTGAAATGCTTAAATACGGTGGCGAGTACATACCTCACAGGGTGTGCGAATTGATCAATTTATGCATCGAGACGGGACAAGTTCCAGACGATTGGAGAAAAGCGATTATTGTACCAATATACAAAAGAAAGGGAGATAAAAACAACTGCAATAATTACAGAGGTATTAGCTTACTAAGTACCGTAAGTAAAGTATACTCAAAAATACTTATTCGTAGGGTAATGGAAATTACAGAAGAAACGATATGGGAAGTCCAAAGTGGATTTATGCCAGGAAGATCATGCACAGATCAGATATTCAGCTTAAGACAAATCACAGAAAAAAGGTTAAGAGTAGGAAAGAAAGTTTTCTGTGCATTTGTTGACCTAGAAAAAGCATTTGACAAGGTAAATAGAAGTAAACTTTGGGAAGTCCTTAAAGAGTACGGAGTCCATGGATGGCTCCTACAATCAATACAAACAATATATGCAGGCAGTAAAGCGAGTGTAAGGGTTAATGGGAAACTGAGTGAATGGTTCGATATTTTTCAGGGTGTTAGACAAGGATGCGTTATGTCCTCATGGCTATTTATCATATTTATGGACAAGTGTCTAAGAATGGCCCTCTTCGACGAAGAAGGTGTAGATCTCAAAACGGTGAAGGTACGTGGTTTGGCTTTCGCGGATGACAAGATTGTTATGGCAGAGTCAATCGAAGACTTACAAAGAATGTTGTACAAACTTAATACAAGCATGAAGAACATGGGCCTCAAAATTAACGTAAATAAAACAAAGGTAATGATATTTGAAGGAAAAGGTCAGAAAACAATATGCAACATTGTCCTAAATGATGAGAGATTAGAGCAAGTTGACAAATACATATATTTAGGTAGCCTATTCACTAGCGACGGAAAAATAGATGGGGAGTTAGATAGGCGCATTAATGAGGGTAAGAAGGCTATCGGTAGAGCAGGGTCCATTCTCAGAGATAAAAATAAATCAAAAGAAACTAAAATGACTGTATATAAAACCTTAATTGTACCACCTATACTATACGGTAGCGAGACATGGGCATGTCAAGAAAAGGACATGAGTAAACTTAACGTGATTGGTATGAAAGCTCTGCGCATAATATGCGGGAAAACACTGATGGACAAAGTCCGAAACGAGACGATCCTCAAAGAATGTGGTACGGGGGAGACACTAGTAAATATATGGGAAAGAAATCAGTTAAGGTGGTTCGGACATCTTGAAAGAATGAAAAATGAACGACTTACCAAACAGGTGTATAAAGGTGAAGTACATGGCACAAGGCCCAGAGGTAGACCGCCGAAAGCATGGATAGAGTCTGTAAATGAGACATTAATCCGAAGAGACATAAGAAGCCATAAAAACAGGAGAACTTGCATAACAAGATGCATGGACGTAGAGGAAGCAGGCCGAGAATGCCAGAACAGAAAAGTTTGGCGACAGATAGTTTATAAAAAGAATGTGAGTAGAGTGAATGACGCCTGAAACAATGACCTTGGATACTAATGGGCCCAAGTGGGGAACCACACATAACAATTTTGTGAGGCTTTCCACGTGGGGTGATCGCTAGAGAGATTGATCAGCAACCTGGGTCGGAGCAGTGTTGCGGAATGAACGTGTTGTTTAAATAAATAACGCGAGCACTCTAGATCAATCTAAAATCAATACCTTACACCTATATACCTATCTACCCTATACCTATATACCCATCCACATACTACTATTTTCCAACCGAGCAATTCACGCCTACCCCGAAAGGGAAACGGCTTAATGGTATAATAATAATAATGTCACGATATTGACCTGTGAAATTAACATAAATGACCGAAAATTTATAGAAATTTTTGAATTGAATTTTTGGAAATTTATGGCAAGTTACCATAAATCACCTCTAAAGATACCGTAAATTACCAAAAATTCCCGACAGTCTTTTAATTGAATTTTTGATAATTTGTAATAAGTTAACATGCATTTGATGCTTCTTTATTCAAAATTTAATATGGACTAAAGTCATGACTGTATTTCGCGAAATATCTGAAATAATCCATTTGTTATAAAAAATATCGTATGCACCAAGGGGGAGAGGCACTTTTTCGACTTGTGTATGTTTTCAGTACTCGTCTCCGACTCGCGCTACGCGGTCGCCTACGACTCGTACTAACAACATACAGTCGTCGAAAAAGCCACTCTTCTCCCCCTAGGTGCATAACATACTATTTAGTCAATAAAAGTTAGAAAATTTAATTAATTCATATTCGAGTTCATATCACAGAATAGGCTTAGTTTTTTTGTATGCTTTTTACATTTTGAAAGCTCCATTATTTTCACAACTCAATTCACGAATAAAAATACTACCAAATATAAGTATTTCAAGTAGCCGTGAAAATATAACCCCAGCTTAAGTCAATATACATAAAAAATTGTTTTCCTAGTCAGACTCCATAAAAAAACATTAAAAGACTGGGTTTGTAGTATATGAATTTAAATTTTCTTCACTTTTGCATATTTTTCTTTAAGATTTCACAAAAAACACTTTTATTGAAGACAAATCATTTGATGTTACAAGGTTCTACATTGTATCATGACAGCCATTCCAATATAGCTGGATCATGCAAACTCTGATATGAAAGATTCAGCCACACAAGTCTTTAACTTAATTAAATTATTTGATATCAATTTATATTATTTTCAATAGTTCTCTAAAAATCTTTTAAAATCTAGCTTAAAATCTTTGAAAATACTACAAAATGCATTGAAACTCCTTAAAGTTTTTGAAATCAGTCGAAATTCTCTGCAATCTATTAAGATAACTTAAAGTCTTAAAATTTTTTGTAAATAATTGCATGTCTTATAGAATCCCTTCTAATTTTTTGAAATCGTATACAATTCTTCGACGATCCTTGAAAGTTTTTGTAATGATTTTATTAATTATCTGAATACATTTATGGTGAAAAATCATTTTTTCCAAGATATTAAACAAATTAATTATCCGAGATTCTAACCCCAGATTATATTTGGCAGTATTTTTATTCTTCAACTGAGTTGTCAAAATAATGAAGCTTTCAAAGTTTAAAGAGCATACAAAAGGAACAAGCCTATCCTGTGATATGAACTCGGATATGAACAATGCTACAGCAAATAAAATAATGTTTCAGTTTTATCAACCAATAATATATTTACACTAAGAATTAAACAAACAGAGTGAATTTTAATAGTATATTATCCACCTAGGGGGAGAAGAAGGGCTTTTTCGACGAGTGTATGTTGTTAGTACGAGTCGGAGACGAGTACAGAAAACATACACAAGTCGAAAAAGTGCCTCTCCCCCTTGGTGCATACGATATTTTTTATAACAAATGGATGATTTCAGATATTTCGCGAAATACAGTCATGACTTTAGTCCATATTAGATTTTGAATAAAGAAGCATCAAATGCAAGTTAACTTATTACAAATTATCAAAACTTCAATAAAAAAACTGTCGGGAATTTTTGGTAATTTACGCAATTCAATTAAAAAATGTCTATAAATTTTCGGTCATTTATGTTAATTTCACAGGTCAATATCGTGACATATCATAAATTAACCAATATCCATTTTTTTAATTTCTATAAATTTCCGGAAGTTTATGTAAATTTTCGGTCATTTATGGAAATTTTACCCGTAAATATGAAAAATAACCATAAATTACCCAATATTCATTTTTTTTAATTTTCATAAATTTTCGGAAATTTATGAAAATTTTCGGTCATTTATGGTAATTTTACCGGCAAATATGGTAAATTACCATAAATTACCCAAAATTCATTTTTTTTAATTTTCATAAATTTGCGGAAATTTATGCAAATTTTCGGTAAGTTATGGTAATTTTACCGGTATTTATGGTAAATTACAAAAATTTACCCAATATTCATTTTTTTAAATTTCCATAAATTTCCGGAAACTTATGAAGAATTTTGGTCATGCATGGTAATTTTTTGCGGTAAATATGGTAAATTACCCAAAATTCATTTTTAAAAATTTCCATAAATTTCCGGAAATTTATGTAAATTTTTGGTAATTTGTGGAAATTTTTGGTAACTTATGGTAATTTTACAAGTAAATATGGTAACCTACCTTAAATTACCCAAAATTCATTTTAAAAAATTTCCATAAATTTCTGGAAATTTATGAAAATTTTCGGTAATTTAAGGTAATTCGATCAGTTATATATGGTAACTCTCCAGAAATAACCGCGAAATTCTATTATCTGCAACCAAAATTTCCTCACAGTTCTTACGGTGAATGGGCTGATAATAGTAAAATGCGAGCTTATAGACATATAATTTTCACATAATTTTCAAATAATTTTCATCACACTAAAATACAAAACAAAATCTTAAAACTGTTTCACTATTAAAATAGCTTTTTCAACATTACAGCAGTGTATTTATAAATAAAAAGTTTGTATACATCAAGTAAACTAATCCTTTATTTAACTAATTTCAAGTTTAAGGTAAGATTTTATTTATAGTTATATTTTTGTTCATTTTTGTCAGTTCATGAATTAGAAATTGTGTTTCCTATAAACTTTTTTAAAAATACATTCATAATTAAATTCATAATGTCACGTGATCGGCTTATCGAACCCCCCACCTCCTAATTGATTTTCCGTGATGTTTTTTCACCCCACCCTCTCCATTAGAGTCACGTGATTTATGGACAGCCCGAATATTGCAGAATATTGATTGAACAGAATAGCTACACGGAGAAAAATGGATGTTTAAGTATAGGACGGCAATCTGGATGTTCAAATTTAGTGTATGTAGATAATAAAAAGTCAGATGTACATAAGTCTGCAACATCCAAGGTGTTCAACTGAAACTTCCGAAATATTAAACGAAAATTTATGATTATGTCAAATAACAGCTGAAAATATTTGAAAAGCTTGCCTACGGGATAATTAAGCTGAAAGAATCATCTGTAATCAACATATTACATTCTATCTCTTTCCGGTTACTTGGATTCAAATTTTATTTTAAATTTACAATGATATTATTATATGTATTCCAGTCAATATAACTTCAAAATTGTATTTTTTTAACGAAATAAAGGCTGTTAGTGACATATACAGTTACAATCGTTTAGATACGATATTTTCAGAAAAAGTAACATCATATTTTAATAAAATCTGAAATATTGTAGATAATCTTCAAAGAAACAAGAACGAGCTATCACTTCATATCTTAAGTTTGGATAAAATTGAAGGCTATTTTCTACGTCAGCAGAAAAGAAAAAAAGGTTTAAGTCACCATTTAAACAAAATATAATGTGGACGCAAATGGCCAGGCGGCATGGGTCGCGAAATTCCAATGCGCAACGCGCATGCTCTCGGACGAGTTTAATATCTGGATATGTTTCAGTTTAATATAAAAATAGTTTTAAGCCTAACATCTCAAAAAGATAGTAGATGTTCGCCATGAATATCTGCATATTAGGTGGTACTATCTTACGCTTTGAACACACACGTTAGCGCATCACTAGTATAACTTGAATCTACTGCGTTAATTTCTATTGATGAACTCCATCTGGAAGACGTGGATAACGATGACCTAATTGAAGCTAAAGGTATAGGTGCTAGGGATAATGAGCATCTAGTGCCGGATCCATATAAGCTTTCCTCTCATGACTTTGGCGGCTATATTAGCTGTAGCATTGCTACTGATAGAGTTTCCCATGCCAGACAGACAGAAAACAGAGAGAAAAGAGACTAAGAGAAATACCAAAACCGATAAATTATCATGGAGTGTCTGTTAAAGATTTTGTAACTCTTGTAGCTTTCCAAGGATCGTCAACGCGCTCCTGTAGCCACTGCTGAGGGCCATAGCATGCGGGACAGTGATGATGGTGCGCTGCGAGATGTGAACTGTGCCTTCTGCACGGAAAGGGAAATGGTAGATCCGAGCGCTCCGCACTCAGCGAACTAAATGCTCTGTATACGCAGACGGCCAACTGCCCGCTGTAGAAGAGTGGCGGCGCTAGTTGCGGTGAAACGCCCGCCAAACGTTCGGGCAGATTTTCTGCTCTGCTCTCGGAGTATTTTCAAACCGACGCTCCGGGAGGCTAGCTCCGGCATTAAGAGTTACATTTACACGTAATATGCTACGCATATAGTTTGATTGATTTTTTCTGTACTCGGTACATGTGGTTTTATTAGTGCAGTTTATAAATCATTGAGGATGGAGGAATTCTTAACACTGAATGGACATGAAAGCCTGTCATACTTTCTGAAAAGTAAGTAAACATAACGTAAATATACGGTACCTAACCTATGCATACGACGTGCTGCGGCCGATCATACATTTGATGCTTTAAACTCATATCATATATACCTTCTCACAGATAAATATTACATGATCTATACTATTATATCATGCCTTTTTTTAAAATAATTTTTTGAAAAATTTTAGAAAATGACAATAATATATAGCTATGAAATACGGGTAATTTCATTTTGATAATAGTTTACAACGATGAATAATTCGATCGAGTTCCTAAAATATGTCATGCTTCAACTAAAAATATATGAAAATACACCCTTTTATTAACGAAATAAAATTTTGTATAACAAATTGAAAACTCAACATATGTTTTACTGTGAATATGAGTAACGTAGTTTATTGATGAACTGTAGAAACAAAAATACAAAATCATTTCTTATCCATATTATTAATATTTATAGGCAAAAATGTGAATGAAGAGAATTTCTTCACAATGGATGTTGATGCATTATTGTCTCTGGTGAAGGGATACTCGGAGTATGGCGATTTTGAAAAATCTTACAAAAGTGAAAGACAACAAAAATTCTGTACTATTTCTACAACTAACTGTGAAAACACCTTGTTTAGGTGTAGTTAAAAACAATACTCATTATTTAGCCACAAGATATAGTTTATAAGTTTCATCGTTGTAAAATTTCTGAATAAAAATCGATTTTTAGAATTTATTCAAGTTGTTTTTTTTTCAATAATATTATGCAGAAACCTATTCAGTTGTATTTTTCTGTCAAACTCCATTATCTATTATACACAGCAAATTTTTCATTGTGCTCACGTTAAAAAATTGTTCTACGCTCATATCAGAAACATGTCATGCCTAATCAATATTAAAAAGAAAAACAATTCGGATGTTCATGTTGCTGGCTTTTAAAATAGCTTAAGTAATGATTATTATCATTTTTCTGCTGTAAAACGTGTCAGTTTTCCTTTACAAATGAAATTCGTTACGTTAGGAGATTTATCATATTTTAACGTTTTCATCAATATTTTACCTTTATTATTCCTTAATATTAATGATATTGAATTATCAGAATAATATATTAGTAAAAATAACAATCTAATTATAATTAGATTGTTTATATATAGCATTAAAAGACGTTTGACGTTGTAGTATTATAACACCCGAGCGCAAAACAGTCGTCTAACTTGAGCAGCGATTCTTCTCTCGTTCGGGCGGATTATCTGCCCGTCAGTCAGGCGCGTGAACGAACCAGCCTACTAGTAGCGCCAGCCGCCAAAAAAGTGAGCGCGCGGACGAACATTTGTCGAAGCATCTAACCTGCCCAGTACGGAGCGCTCAGATCTACCATTTCCCTTTCCGTGTGAGGATGCTTTGACTAGCGTCAGCAATTTTCAGTCAACCACCTCACCAGAAATACCGTGGGAAAGCAGCAACTGGGATACCACAAAGAAAGAGGAATTATTGAGAGTGCGAATTATGATATCAAAAGCAAAAACGAATACAAATTCAGTACGAAGTTGACTGCAAAATATCTTCAGATACAGAAAGTTTCAGTACAAAATCTTATCGCATAGGTGCTAGAAATAATGAACCTGAAGTACCGGCTCCACTAAAACGACATCCGAACATTAATAAGGTTGATGTAAGGAGCGAAATCTCAGAAAAAATACAGCACCTTACTGTACTGTACTAGAGTTCAGATATGTCGAAACGACACAGAGGCATTCTCTGCCCAAGATTTACATCACAAAGTATCTGCGTGCACTAATAAAACTCCTGAACTGCAAGGTCTTACCTATGCATTTTAATGCAATACTAACTGTATTAGAAACTCTTTTGTATTCTGTAGCTGCGGCAGACGTTAGAAAGTTGGGCCGCAAAAACAGGCCTACAAGTACAGTCTTTGCCCCAGGAAGGGAATGAGATCCACCATGGAATATCAGTTTGGATATGGATGTCAACAAAGTAAGGTGCAAATAGGTTTGGCTAAATCAATATTAGAGAGGAAATAGAACCAGAAAGCTCATATACCATGTTACTAAATTCATCTACCCTCGGTACATCAAGACATTGACAAGAGAAATATTGGATGAGATTATTGACTCCCAATTACAAAGACTAGATGTTCTTACTGCTAGACTGAGTCGGTACAAGAAAAGTAGTGCAAGGAGGCAACGAAATCGAACGTTTAAGGCAGATGGAAAAAGATTCTACCGTGAACTGAGTGTAAAGCAAAACAACCAGCAAGACACCGAAGTCCCTCAATAGAAAGACATGACTAAATACTGCTCCGTTGTTTCGGGAAAAACGAACAGAAACAATATAGACGCTGCGTGGTTCAAACTAGAGAAAGCACAAGCAAGCAATAACCGTGAAATGGAGCTCGATAGCTTGTGTTTTAACAATTTATAAACGCCTTACTGCTATCATTTCAGATAATGTATTGTGTCGGATTAGAGTCGCACATAATGATGATTGCGCTAGAGATTAGGTAACACGTACACCCATAATTTGTATATGGTGATACCGAAATCCCGAACACCCGCATAATTCGTTTCAAGACCAAACGAAGTTTTAGAACTGCTACGGCCATCATAGATGGGCGCCCGATTTGATATATACGTAGTGGCAATGAGAGACCGGTTAGGCCAAAGTAAGAAAACGGCTCTAAGATTGACGGAATTAAATTTAGGATGGTAAGATCAAGTTTGGATGTGAATGGGCCAGAAAAGGTTTATGCAAGACCGTAACGACACGAACTAGGCCATCTTCTCCCAGATATACCTCATTGACTCTGCATAAAGGCCATTTGATTGGTGAAATCTCCTCATCATATTCTTTCAAAATGGCCAGATCTCCTACCTGGGTAGACTGTTTACATTGATGCTTTTTAGGGAGTGTTTGAAGCAAATGAAGGTATTTTTAAGACCAACTGTGCCAGAAATATTGCTGCACTTTCTGGACCTTTTTCCAACTTTCATATACAGGAACGTGTTCCAATGAGCTAATGGCCTAGAATAAGCGCGAATAAATCACTTGAATCAGAAGTGGTTGCTTATGGTTGTCTTGAATTAAGGCACGCCTCTATCTGTGATAATATCTGTTGAAATTGCCTCCAAAGTTAGAGTCGATGCTCTGATAACTCCTTTGAGATGATGCTTTACAGATTTAACTGCGACCTTCCACAGCCCACTGAAATGTAAAGCTGATGGAGGTCCGAAGAGCCAAGTTGTTTGTTCCATGGTCTAAGCATTGGAGATGTCCTGCGAATTACGTAATGCCTCCGCGAAAAGCGCCTTTAGCTCAGCATTGGCCCCGACGCAATTTGTGCCCTGGTCAGTTGTGAGAGTGGAACAAATGCCCCGTTGTCAGGTAAAGCGTCGATAGGCAGCTACGAAAAACTGAGAAGTATAATCAGAGACTGTCTCCAGATGTATAGCACGAGTAGATGTGCAAACAAAAACCACGATGTAGCCTTTATAGAATTTTGCCCACTATCAGGGGCTGCTCGGATTCTTATTGGACCAGCAAAGTCCAAGTCACTATGGAGAAAGGCCCGAGTACGCTGCACGCGATTAGAAGGGAGATTTTCCATGAGCTCCGTGGCAGTGGCGCGACGGGACGATGATGACTACATACTATACATCATAGTATGCGGAACTTTACAACCTGACGACCTCGCGGAGTCCAAACTTGACTCTTACTTTGGAATGGATAATTGTTTGATGTTCTTGATTTTCGATTTAGAGCAAATAAAAGATGAATGAACGACTCCTTGATGTGAGACGGTTTTCAGGTAAAGACCAGCAACATACGAGGCTTTAAAATCATCCCATCCAATCTTGATAAGCCAGAGATTCTGCATAAGAATGTTGAAGACTGACTGTCTGGCTGCCTCGTCAATCCTAGAGTATGAAACTCACTACCGTCGGGCCATGATCGAGACTGATATTTCGCCTTTTAATCTTGAGGGACTGATTTCACGAGTGCTATCTCGTTAAATGCCCATTTGCGTAAGGGAAATCTACCCGATTACAACAGGTTGATGAGTTCCTGTTGCAATGTTAGGGCGGATTGCACTTCGTCAGCGCCTGAAAAACATCGTCAATAGATATGAGAGGGAAAGATGGAAGCAGCGTGAGGCCACCCAGGTCCTTTATCCGTGACAAGTAGTTTGATGGTGCGTAATGCCAAGTAAGGCAAGGAGGATAGTCCGAATGTAACAGTGTTCATCCGATACTCCCGGATTGGCTTATTTATGGGATCGGATGTCCACAAAATATTTTGGCAGTCTTGATCGTCAGGATTAATCTTGATTTTAAGTAACATCTTTTCAATGTCAGCTGAAAAGACCAAGGCAAACATTCACCATCGATGTAAGATTTTCGAGAGCCCTGAATGCAATTTTGGTCTAGTGTGTTGGTAATCGTTAAGTGCATTTAGAGACCAGGTTAAATCTACTAATTCCATGTGACCCAGAGCGAGATAGTCAGACATAAACTCAGCGTAGACAGCACGAATATCCAGATTCTTGACCAGTCGACGTTCCAACTTGAGGAAGAGTGGTTCAGCTTGGGCTCTGGAGTCTCCTAGTTCGCTGATAGGTCCTTTGAGATGAAGGCCAACAATGAAGCGTCCATCAGAGTCACGAAGATGCGTTATCTTATATCATTGTTCACAAAACTGTTCTGCAGTCAGTAATGCAGGTGCAGGTAGAGCTACCACCTCTTGTTCCCAGAAGCGTTAAAGTTGAATGGATAAGGCGTCCTCGATATGCACATGACATGATGATAACTGTTTTGGAATAAGCCGTTTGACCTTGATCCTCATCGATTATTATTTTAATCGTTGAGCCAGTGGGTCGTCTTGTAAGAATTCAACCCATCGTTGTTTCCTGTGCAACCACTATGTTGTATGCCCGGGACATTAAGCCTGTCCGTATGATAAGTGCATAGATTTAATCACCAAGTAAGAGATGGAAAGTTGAGTTCGCACTAGTGTTCCTATCAGCATGATCAAGACCATTCAATTCGGGTCAGGGTTAAGGTGCGACTCGATGTGCCGATGTTGTAATTTCTGAGTCGAGGTATAACCAGAGCCTCTGCCTCCAGAGTGAAGCAGAAATTCAATCGCGGTAAGATCAGAAAAATGACTATACGCTTTGATACAACACAGTTAAAAGCTTTAACACCGGAGATGTAGAGAGATGCGAAACGGCGAGAGAGTCAGAAACGCGGTGTGAGGATTCCTCAAATAATATTACCCTCCGAACATGGATCTATCATACAACGTGCCTGGGCATAGCGATTATCCATGCTTTTAACAGCTACAATTTCTATTGCAAGCAGGCTTGAACCAAAGGCACTAGAGGTAACATGACAACTTACTGGCCTTCATGCCGGGTTTTTATCGTTTCTTGAATTGTTGAGCCTAGAATATCCTGACTGAGAATCCTGCTTGAACTCAGTTCCTGGTGATGATGCTAAGCCGTCAATGAAGGTATGATGACGGCCATGACAGGTACAACACATTTTATCAGAGCGACAGTCTCCAATTCTATGTGGCCGAAAACCGTTCTTACATATGTTTCTCGAACGGACGAATTCCTGGCGCTGAGTAAGAGATTTTGTCTTAAATCCTTTACAAAAAACTAGGTAATGACTCTTCTGACAAAGGGTGCAGCTAACGTTACGTGAAGGTTTTCTGTCAGGCGCTTTTGAAGCCATAGGTGCCTTGACGAAAGAATTCGACTTGTTATGTTTCGAAGAACTCTTCGACGATGACGGCATTGTTATAGTCTGAGGACCAGCTAAATTTCCAATGAACTAGAGTGCTTGGATTCTTGTGATGAGAAAAGTCTTGAGCTATTTAAACGTCTATGGTTCCACTTTTTCTCTGAGAAAGGTTTCCCAGTCCCGGTGAGAATGTTGGTCAAGTCGTTGAACTGTAATGTACGTCAACAAATTATCACATGTTTCGACGGGACATTTAGTACAGTCAAGGCACCGATCGCTTCTGTCGTTCTATACAGAAGCTTCTTCAATGCAAAAGCAGATTTCATATACACCAACTGTAGAGAACATAAAACGACAATCTGACAACTCACGAACAACCGAGTGTTTTGATATGTTCCCTTTAGTAAATCCCATGCTCGGGTGCAGTTCTCACCATTAGTAGAAACTTTGCTTAGTAGATGAGCAGGTTCTCCAGATAGACTTGTATTTAAATACTGCAATGTTGCATCGTTTGTTGTCACGGTAATTCTGCCAATCCAAATAATTTTACGATTTGGGAAGCTCGATCTTCGGATAATCCGGGCCATGGCATGGTTGATCATCCCCCTTTGTATATAAGAAGAGTTTCTCTTGATGTTTGTCCTGAAAATAAACCTAAAATTTCTTATCTAGATTTTACATGCGAGCCTTATCTGCCCCGCGCGTAAGTATTTGATTTGCTGGTCGATCAGTTCGTCCATTTCCTCTTTAGCCATTTCGAATGCTAAGAACTGAACGATTCGAGGAATAGAAAACAAAATGAGATCCAATTATATTCAACTCGGAGAGAGCATAAGGCTCAAATATTTAAACTGGTAATCAATAACCAAACAATGGCATGCGTAGCAGTGAAATAAATGATTTAAAATGCAAATTCAGAAGTAGAATGACATACTTCATGTTTGGTAAATAGCAAGATCACAAAATTGAATGTACTTCTTGCTAGCAGAATTATAATACGAGCTTCACGAGCATATCAAAATGAGATTCAATTAATTGTAAGACATACCTGAATAATTTGACAGACCCTGCTGTAATATAGAATGAGGATCGTCGAACATGATGACGACTTTCTTGCTTCTATTTTTAGATTCAAAGAAGCGAGTGAGGCGATGATTTCCTTTCTCCGATATGTAAATGCAAGAAAACGATACAGCCGATTACTTCCTTCCTTCTACTCGTAGGCGCTAAAGAAACGAGAGGGACGATGACAGCGACTCGTGACTTGGATCCGCGTAGGTTAAAAATTTGTTGCACACTCAGCTGATACTTGATTGCAGGTGTGCATCATACACGTGTGACCCACCCACCTTATTATTGATTATTATGATCGTGTGTAACTCAAAAGACAGTAATTATAACAAATGTCCTACAAGGTGCTAATAGTTTGTTCAATGTTCATACGTTATCAGCACACACTAGGTTCATTCAAACTTTCGGTTAATGTTAATCCCTTTGACAAATCTAAAGTCAGACCATTTAATCAAGTGAAAGTTTGGTAGTTATAATTACAAGCTCGATCACGAGTTACTCAAATATGATTATTGCAATTTTAAGACGTTAAAATCCGGTTGTGGTCGATAGATGCTGCACTATGATTTTATATACCAGGTGCATTCAGCCTGTACAATTAAACTTGCACTTTTTTCGCAAACTTCAATGCGCGCAAAGCTTTTCTAAAAAACTTGATGCGATCATTTTTCAACGTTTTCAATACCGGTTCCTTAGTATGAATCCGTAGTCGTAGGACCAATGTTTCGGATTAAAGTCGAACATAATGATGATCGCGCAAGTGATAAGGTGAACACAAGAAAACACAGATTTAAAGTGAAAAATAATTAATAAAACTGCGTTTATTCGCGAAATGAAAGCTATGTTTTACACGACAAATTTACTTGAATAGAGACACACGTAACTCTCGTATTAACTCTCAAATGGCACACTTCAACCCAGCATACCTAAACGGCACACTAGTGCGAATTGGTTTTTTTGCAAGGTTAATATTAAATAATTAATATATTGAACATATAATAAACATCTAGCATATATTACGCATACTTAACATACATATATTTAATATATAGAGGATAAAGCACTGGAGCTGTTCCTGTGTAAATGCCAGAAAAATATAAAATTTTCAGTTGTGAATTCGCACCAGTATGCCCTTTGAGGGTTAAGATCTCGCGCTGAGTGCTAATAATAGCGTCGAGTGCGTACCCCCAGGATTTGTATATAGTGATACCGAAATTCAGAAAATGCATATTCCCACTGCGACGAGAATGACATCCTTATGAAAGAACAAAAAGGATTTTGCAGAAACTCGCGGGACAGTAAGGATCTAGTCACCACAGACGCTGTTGCCATGACGCAAGCACGTAAACATCAAATGCGCATGGCTTACATTGACTGAAAGCAACCGTTTTCTTTCGTACCACCTGAATATTTGTTTAAAGTCTTCAGAATTTATAAAGTCTACCCACTCTATCAAGGAGACTACTTTAGTGCATAATGGTTCTGTTTAGCGTTGTACCCATTGAGCAAAACAATAAACAGCATGCCACATGGATTCAAAAGATATAATAATGAGGGTGGTCATATCTTCTGTACATGCATGACCTGAAGCTATATGCTAGTTCAAACCACAAACTGCAGCGAGTAATTGATGTTACAAAGCAGTTTTCCAATGATATCCACATGGAGCTTGGACCAGATAAATGCAGAACAGTGCATTTAACTAGAGCAGAATTTAGGAACGCAGAGCTAGAGAACGTGCACGAGAATGACATCGGGGCAATAGCTGAGCGTGAGTCATACAAAATACCTTGGTATTCTTAAAACTAACAGTATTCAGTTCACGAAATTCAAAATGCGCCTAACTACTGCCTTCAGAACAAGATTTAGATTGGTTTTGAAGAGTTATCTCAATTCGGTGAACAAGATTAGAGCAATCAACATCTATACCAGGCCTCCCTCTTCTTGGGTCTAGTGGATTGGGGGGTAATCGCTCTCGTGAAGTTGAATGAGTAGAGGTCGGTGGTGGTTGTTAAAATCCTATCTGGAAAATGAGTCAGAAAAGTAAATATGTAGTCTCCACAAACGCTGCTGCCATGACGCAAGGACGTAAACATATGAGAAACTTGAACATGGCCAGAGTGGCATCGAGGTAATGTCTGAGGGCGATTCTTATAAATATCTGGGTATTCCTGAATCTAAGGGTATTCAGCATACGATGGTTAAGACAAGCCTGACGACTGCCTTTACTACAATACTCAGATTGGTTTAAAAGAGTTCTCTCAACTCGGCAAACAAGATCAGAACAATCAACACCTACGTCGTCCCTGTCCTCACGTTCTCCTTTGGGCTCATCAAATGATCAAATACCGACGTTCAAATGTTAAACAGAACCATCCGCTTTAAAATGGAGAAGCACCGAATGCACCCCAGTAATTCAGATATTAAAAGGGTAGTTTTACCACGCAATAGAGAGAATAGGGGCTTTGTAGATGTCAAGCAACTGTGTGAGTCACAAGTTATACAGTTGCGAGAAAATTTTAACAATAAGCGGGCATTGTGCGTCAACGATTTGCTCTAAACCTAGGACTATTAACAGAATGGATGCCTTTCTATAGATGAATTTCAGTGTCCGTTTGAGAAAATGAAGAATACATCTTGTACTGGGACGCTAGTATCCAGACGGATCAATGTATCCGAACCAATTGAGCCGAAACCGGCGGAAAAAACTATAGTGTCGACATTGCTAGTTCACTTAACCAAGATTTACAAGAAATCTATACAAATAAGATCCAAAAAGTCTGGAAACACCTAAATAACTGTACAGATAACATATTATTTAAACGGGTCAAGGTCATTCGTTGAGTAACTTTCAACAAGGAATTCAATGGTGGCTTTTATCTTGATCTTGAACATGACCTTCACGTCATTTCAAGGCCAAATTAATTTTTTCAAACGGGAACCCCTATTTTTGACCCCGGGAACTGAGAGAGCGGAACATTTTACGTCCACATATAACCTTGACCAATAGAAAATTTGACGTGGGAAGCTCATTGCAAGGTCAAACAACGAAAAGCAGAATGATTCGATTGACATGCATTTTTGAAGAAAATGTCCTGGTGAAGGTCCTGAACAAAGTCAAGGTGAAGATCACCAATCGTTCGGGGGAAAAAATGCTACAACTCTTGCGTTGGACATTTTCTTCAAAAAATGCATGCTAGACGAGTCATCATGCAGTACGGTGTTTGACCTTGCCATGACCTTCCCAGGTAAAACTTTTTATTGGTCAAGGTCATACCTTGACGTAAAATTTTCGGCTTTCTCAGTTCCCGGGGTCTAAAATAGGGATTCCCATTTGAAAAAATCAATTTGACCTTGAAATGACCCTGGAGGTCATGGTCAAAATCGAAATAAAAGTCACCATTGAATTCCTCGTTGAAAGTTACTCCAAGAATGACCTTGATCCATTTGAATAATATTTTATCTGAACAGTTATTTAAATGTTTCCAGAATTTTTGGACGCCCTGTATAAGTATAGCAAGCTAATGCGTGAAGTAAAGACAATATGGAGGAATGTGAAACATGCATCCATTCATCTTATTGTGATTTTAGCTACATGCAAATAATGTGCATGCAAGATGTATTGAACATATCGAACATCTAGGAGTGAGTAAGGTACTGGCAGCCGCTCAGAAAGCGGCTTTAATAAACACCTGTTGCATTGTAAGAATCTTGCTGAATCTTCAGGAAGTGGGCGACTAAAAACTATGGAGTAGCAGATGGTAGCTCTAAAAAGGCATCGAGAGGCGACTAATGTCACCTTTAACGATCTCGTCCGCTCTGTAAGAGGAGCAGCGGCAAAAGACGATTTCCATACCACACGATAACCCTAATTTTCAGACAAATGCTA
>CAKNWT010314403.1:0-10171 GCA_932066315.1 Andricus coriarius | reverse complement strand
TTTACACTTTCATTCTGAACCTCCTATAGCTATATATTCGGCAAATACCTGGGGAAGGAAAGTATTAAGGCCATGTAATACTTACCTGATTCCTACTTTGCCAACATTTTTTTCGCAGCAACTTACTTCCACACAAATTGAGGTCTCGAGTTGAAAGGTTAATAAATTAAATAAAAGGGACTAAGGAATGTTTGTGCGCTCCTAAATTTTTTGAATTAAAACAGAAAAATTGATTTTTCGAATATTTTTTTTGTATTTCCAGAAATTGAGGACCACACAAAAGATCCTTAGTGTTTTTATTTAATTTTCTCAATTTTAAATTCGATATATCAATTCATGTAGGCGTGAGCTTTTTCGAAAATAATGTCGGTAAGGTAGGAACCGGTTAAGCATTAAGGCCTTAAATACTGAAATAATATGCCACTGAAAATTAGTTGCATTCATAACAAGTAGTAACATCGATGTTCGAGTTTACAATATTTTTCTTATCCTTTTTATCCATCGTTTATACTTTTACACAGTTGGTGCACTCTTATGTTTCAAAGTTTTTACCACGGTTAAATGGATCTGTAAGATCAGAGTTTTTAACCAAAAATCAGGGTTCCGAAGTTACGTGTAACTCCGAGTTCCTTACGTACATTATTGGTAAATTAAGTTATGTAAATTACTGTATGTATAAAAAACCCACTCTATGAATTTTTAGATTTTTGCGTAAATTACCCATGTAAATCATGTTGAAAACTCACGTAATTTACCTATAGGTATATATTACGCATCGAACCCCGACAAAGATTACATTTGAGCGCCATCTTTCGACTTGATTTTTTATGAAAAAAATAAAGAGTGAAAAATCCAAATTCAAAATAGTCCATTTTTAAAATTACCCCGCATGTTTGTTATGGTAATTGGGTTTCGGTTAAATTGGCCCAATCTCTATAACAACCGTGCGGGATCTTTTATGATTGTCTAAACAATATTTTGTAACCAAAATTTAAAAATAGGTTCACTAGAAAAACCTACATTGTTCTCGAAAAACTGGGAAATATAGGCGGCTGCCATTCTGCAGGCGCATCACTTAATATTTAATCACTAAATAAAATAACAAAAATGAAAGAATTTCCTGAAAAATATACTCTATAATACCAAGTAAAGGTAACCTCAAAAATTTTGTTTGTCGCATTTTTTTCGGGCAACTTATGTTCATACGAAATTAGATATTTATCGACTTAAAAATTTGGGAACCTAAATGAAAAGCACTAAGGAACGTTTATCTGCTCCTAATATAAACGTTCCTTAGTGATTTTTATTGAGTTTCCCAAATTTTCAAATAGAGTTGACAATGTTTGAAATAAAGTACAAGATACTATAGGGAACGCTTCTATGGTCCTAAAGGTTTAGGATTGCAAAAGAACAATTATTTTCGAAGACAATTATTCGCAGAAAGTTATTTGGCAAGGCCCCATATTTACTTTTCTATTTCTTTCAGATCGTAGCGACACGTTCTAAGTATAAATTTTAACTGAAGCTTGAATAAATTGAGCACAAAACAAAACCGAACAAAAGATTTTAAAGATACTTTCATATTATATTACAATAAAGTATGTTGAATATTTTTAATTTAATATTTAATGAACTTTCCACCTATATTTTGTTATGATTTTTAAATCTGCACTATGTACCAGTTGTCTTTACGGTCATCGACACTATCTATTAATTAAGTCCGCAAGCTATAAAATGCTTACATCCACATTAACTAATTGATTTGTTACAGGTTATTGAGCAAGATCCATTCTGGGTTCCATCGACTGAAGAGGAATACCTGCACTTTGGCGAAAAATCTGACACCGGAAATCGTGCTAAAAAATACATAGACGGCGTGCGACGTCGAAAAGGACTTCCAGTAGATTCTCAAGTCGTCATGCATGCTGAAAAACAACGGAATCTTTCGAAAAAGAAATAAAAATATTAAAAAAAAAGATTTAGTCGGTTATTCGAAATTCTCTGCTAAAATAGCTTTCGTATTTTTAAAATCAGATTATTCATGAAAGGTGCCTATCATAGTAAAAGGAATACAAATATTCCCGCCTTTTGTACAGATCGTTTCAAAAAAAGTTGTTTTTAAATAGGAATTAATTCGCCAAAAAAATAGACAAAATATAATAGATAAAAACCGACTCAACGAATTATATTGTTTTCAACAGAATGTATTTTTAATACTATTTTTGACGATAGCTTTACTAAGTTTCATATCAAATTTTAAAGACATACTAATTAGTTACCTACATTTTTGCTAATATCATTTCTTTTTCTTCATTTACAGGGATCACAGTCGCCTAATTCCCTTTTCTTTCCTATTATTTATAAAAACCCCTCATAATACTTTCTTTGTTGATAATTTTATCTTCTTTTCCCGATTTTTTTTTTAAATTCGAATTAATTTTTCAAAAATATTATCATAAGTAGAAACCTATTCCATGGGAAAACAAGCTTAACGTTTATATTATTAAAGATTACAGTCCACAAAAATTATTTTATCCATTAATTTATATTTTCATGAGTACACAAAAATAGAATATAAAAATATCGTACAATTAAAAAAAAAGTTTAATACGTTCACGTAAAGAACTATAATAATAATATACCTATGAACACTTCAATATTTCTAGGAATTAATATTTGACAAATGTATTTAATTAGCCCACAGCTTCAAAATTACAAACATAAATATTTTAAACCGTTGGAGTTTTATTCTACTTTGTGACTTATCTGCTTTTAGCTTGACACCCTTCAACCTACAATAAGGATAAAATGTAATTTTTGAAATTCATTTGTAAACATGGCGGTGTCTGCCGAGCCACTGTTCAAAATGTTGTTGGTTAATAAACTTTTTGTTTCAGCTGCATTAAAAATAAAATGCAAAAATCCCTTTTTTCATAAAATTCCCGTATTTTCCCTAAAATTGAACTACTGAACCGCTGTGATCCCTGGAATCGGTTATTTCATAGGTGACAATGAATGCGTTAACTTGTATTAATCGAGAATAAAGAGTAAATTGTTCATCTCTGTTTAGTACACATCGTAAAATAAAGATTACGATATTACAACCTGCCTTTTTCCCCATCGCCTAATAAACAAACCGTTCGTCAACTATTATTAGGAAACTACAGACGTCATGAAACTGAGGCTCTTTTATTCGCGGCCATGTCAACCTAAAAACCCACACATTCATCCCAGTTTACTTCATTCAAATTTAAAATCAACTCACAAATGACAGAATCAAGAAATAATTCAAATTCATATGTGAGTGAAATCTGTATTCACAGATTTGACAACTTTACAAAATCATGGACAAATCTCCTTTCTTTATCGTAACACAACTCAAGTACAGGTAATAATCTGAATGATGAATTTGTCAAAATTTTAGGTAAGTAATTATAATTATCTTACAATTAGAAAAACGTAAATAATTGAAAATTGTTCAAATTAAAATTGTTTTAATTTATTTCTAATTAAAATAAGTTCTTCTACTTTTAAATGTATTTTTTAGTACTTCTAACATGTAAATTTAGAAACGAAAATAAATGAGTAATTTTTAGCGAATAAAAAATCATGAAACCCAAGAAATCGTAAAGAAATGCAGTACCAGTTCAATTTATTTACAAAATCTCACTTGTAAACATATTCACATTATAAATTATTTCTCACTTACGTTTTCTATTCAATCACCAAATACAATTTTCTTGCCTTGGAATCCCAACTTCAAAGCATCTTGCTGTTTCTTTTTCGCAGCCCAGGAAGGATGCAAATGTTCATCCGATGCTACACTCTTCTTTTGAAATTTGTTGCCGAATTTGTCTGCACTTCTGACTTCGATGCCTCTTCTCTTTTCCGCCCTTGGTCCAAACTTGGAAGGAGCATTATTTCTATCCCTCGGATTATTTATTTCGCGGCCCCTTTTCTCCATTCTTGGTTCAAATTTGGAACCAGAATTGTTTTTATTCCACGTATTATCCCCTCTGAATTTATTTGGTCGCTCTTCGAATTTATTCATGTTCGTGAAACTGGTATTGTTTTTATCACTTCTATTTCTTATAAAATCTGTTTCTTCTTGGGGATTTGCATGATCTAGATTGTGATTAGGTAAATTTGGATTTTCAATCTTTTTCGGAACGACGACTCTTAAATATTCTTGACTTCCGTCTGCTGTCATGAAAAAGCTGTCGACTTCCTTCTTCACTTCCTCTTTCTGAATTTTTGATTTCGGTTTTACCTTCTCGGAAATTTTCTGCTCAATTTCCTCCTCAAGTTCCTGGGCTTCCTCCTGCAGAAACTCGGAAAACCTTTTTACTGTTACTTCCTTAGTAACTGTCTTGATTTCTTTTGTATTTAGTTTTCTTTTTCTAGGAGGCTCAGCAATTATTGGTGCTATTTTGTTAATCATGATTTTTGAATTTGTCAAAGAATCTGGGACTTTCTTATTTAACTTTTTTGTAACGGGCTCCTCTTCTTCAGTTCCTGATTCAGATTCACATGATTTTCTTTTTTCAGCCTTGCGTTTTGACACTGATTTTTCTTTTTTTGAAGTCCTTTGCACTTGCTTTGTTAATTTTTCTTCAGTTTCTGATTCTGACGTATTTTCTGATCTTTCACTATCTTCCTCCATTTCATCAGAATTTTCATCTTCACTCTCTTCTTCTTCTTCTGCTTCTTCAACATCATCTTCTTTATTCTCTTCTTCCTCTTCTTTTTTTATTATACTTGCAATTTCTATCTCGTCATCAGAGATATCTTCCGAAGAATTAGCCATACCTTCTTTTAATTTCTTCTTCTGCTCCTTCTCTTTCATTTGCTTGTGTCTCTTTTCTTCTATGAATTCTGCTCTTTTTTCATACTCCAATCGTGCTAATTTCTTTTTACCTGGCCCTAGAAATTGTTCGTAATCAGAGAACTTTTCTTTAAATTTAGCTATTCTTTGCTTCAGCTCCGGCAAATCGGCAAACTTGGCGATTACGCGAGTATGGGCATCAGAAGTTGGATCATCCAAAATTGAATACAAACTTCTGGTGTTCACTAGTCCGAAATTGGATACTTCATCATCTTTAATCTTCTTTGCAGCTTCCACTTCGTCCCGAAATCTATCGGCTCTTCTTTTAAACTTTATTAATTTCTTCTCATCTCCGCGTTTTACTTTAAGTATATTTATTTCCCTGATCAAATTTCGGATGATGCGTACTCGAGCCTTTCGAACGATTGGTCTCATCAGGACAATCTGAAAAATAAACGTAAATTTTAGTTTGTATTCATGGTGCCAAATTATTTGAAATTCATTCTATACTCTGGTGATTTATAAAAATGTTCTTAAATACGAATCTTTACAATTGATTAAAACCATCAATGGTTTAAACCGACTCGGATGAGACTTGTTAATAATATTATATTAAAGTAATTTTGATAATGAAATGTAAATATAAGTAGTTAATAATTAAAAATTGTTTATACTATTTTTTTTTAATTATACGAAAATTACTCAATCATTAAAATAATCTTTGAATAAATTGTACGTATAAATTTAATAATAGCAACTAAGTCGAAAGAACGGAAATAATTAAAGCAATGTTAACAATAATTTGAAGTTAATTTTCTTCGTATATATTTCTTTAACTAAAATGTGTACGAAGAGCATTTAAATTTAATAAATAATGTTATTTGTCAAAAAAAAAGAATATCCCAGTACTTTTAATTGTTTTTAAACTAGAATGCTTACCGCGTTAAATTGTTAGTTACTTCAAACACGAATGAAAACAAAACTTTCAAATTAAAGTCCCTTCTAAAAACGTATATTTAAATTACAAAAGTACATGTAAAATGAGCCCAAAAACACACATGAATGAATACTTGAAGGATAAAATAAAAGCTTGTAAAGAAAAAATATTGAACCATTTTCAAATTCATCTTTCGCTGATATTACCTAATTTTGGCTTATATTTTACAAAATTTTTATTTTTCAAGTCATAAAAACGTGCTCCCAGGATTTAAAAAAATGATAAAAACGTCTAATTAGTTTTGTTCCCTCTACCAAAAATTGATTTTCAAGGAAACTAATTACTTCGCCAACAACTTTTAACTGATACTTATTATACAACTGTAAATAAAATAAACTACTAATAATAAAATATCATGGAGTAAAACATAACCTTAAAATCGACAGCCTAATAAAAACTGATAATAAATGTAATAAATCAACAGAAACTTGTGCATACTCACTTCCTGATTAACTTCGGCTTTACCCATTTCGGGACTCAAGAAAATATATCTATTAAAATTCAGCACCTTCCTTTAAATAACTGCAAAAAACACGCAGCAGTTTGTTTACTCCACTCTCAGAAAACACGTTGCTTGGAGATATCAGATGTAGAATCATGTAGAATCATGATCTTGACTCTTAAGTTGAGACACGGAATCTGTTGCATGATCAAAAAATACATGGTCTAGCCACGCGCAACTAAAAAAAAGTTAACCAATAGGAATCAATCCTACCACAGCCAGTCATATTGGTCACGTGAGCGCGCGAGAATGAAGTATATTTGAAATGACGTAAATGTCATGAGCGAAGATTTCAAGTAAAAGGTGAAGCAATTGTACAATTTATATATCAATCAAATTAGTTTGAAAATACTGTAATTTGTACCATAGATAATATAAGTTATTAAACAATATATAATTTCTTATCCTTGTAATTTAGAAGAAATAAGGATAACATAACCTCTCAATGCACCTGCAGAATTGTACCTTTCAACGCAAATGAAATGATGTAACATTGCCTAAAAAGAAGAAATAAGTTTGTTTTGAAACAAGAAGCATACATAAATAAATGCAAAATATCAATCTCATTGATTTACAATATGCCATAATTCATGATTTCAAATCTTTTGAGTGAAGACCGAGACGCTAACGGTTGCTATGGTAACCAAATGGCTGGCTGTGGTAGAGCGCGAGTGGGGACGAAACTGGTAGAGCTTAAGGCTAGACCATGTATTCTTTGATCATGATCTATTGATACTCGAGCATGATCCAATGAGGTTCGTGAAGCAAAACTAATCGTAGGTGGCAGCACCGAGCCGAGTACTAGACCCTCTGTCGATGAGAGACGAAAAAAATATTGTGCTGGATGTTCGGTTGCTTATAACTAAATATATGAGGATAAATAATCTTTAAATATATGCTTAGTGCTTATATGCGAAGGTGATTTATACTTTTAGTGGGAATTATACATACATTGGGATATATGGTAAACCTAACCTCACTTTTCATGTGACAGTCAGAAAAGGATTTATCAACCTTTTACAAATGCGATATGATAAATATTAATAGAAAAGTTTGAAAAATATATTTTGTTATGTTTACAAGGTATAAATGGCACTTTACACTTATTAATAAAATTTCTTTGATTGAAATTCGTATCTCATTGACAGAGGGTCTAGTACTCGGCTCGGTGCTGCCACCTAAGAATAGTTTTGCATCATGAACCTCATCCACACCAGGTCTAGCCACGCGCAAGTCAAAAAAATTTCAGCCATTTAGAAACGATACCAGCTACACCGCCATATTGAAAAAGTGTACTGCTGGTGGTTGAATTGCATGCAGGGTTGCACCGCTACGCGTAACTCAACCTTTTATACGTATAATACGTATTTTACGTTGTTTTACGTACTATACGTAAACAAATGTGAGAAACGTAAAAAATGGCGGACTTGAATGGACCGGAATGCATTAATTGCGAGATTAAATGAATTATTTTTTATAAAATTTAGAAAATGAGTAAATGAAAAGATTGCGCCCGGGACAAAAAGCAAAATTTTTGCCATTTTCCTTCTTTAAAATAAAATTTATCTCCTCCCAAAAGGAGTTTCTGATAGCGAATTCGGTTATCCTGCACTGGTGCACTCCGACCTGCTCCGAAGCGGGTCGAAGGGAGAAGGAAGAACGTGAGAAGAAGTAAAAGGGAGCAGGTCGGAGTGCTCTGGCGTGCACCAGTGCAGGATAACCGAATACGCTATGAGTCTGCCACCTCTAAACATTTTTTAATAAATTAAGAAGCTATCAAGCAGGTCAGTCAGTCTCTTCGGTGTATTAAATAATGAGGTTATGTTTATTTTCTATACAGGGTGTCCCAGACTCAAGTGTCCGGACTTATATAGCTATATTACCATTAAAAAAATAAATAGAAAATTCCTATTCCAAACATTACTTGAAGTTTTAGTTTTTGAGTTATTAAATGATTAAGCTGGACCAATGAGGAGCACGATATAAACAGTCGTGCGTACGTGAGCGTGAGTTCAGCGCAGTATTGTTGAGCGAGGGGAGAACAGCAGTCAGGAATTTTAGATTTTTCTTTAATTTTTATACAGCCATATAAGTCCGGACACTTGAGTCTGGGACACCCTGTATAAGCGCAGTCGCCATCTTAAAAACGTAAATTACATGTAAAAAACTAGGGTCGTAAATTACGTAGGTAATTTACATGTAAAAAACTACGTAGATTACCTAAAGTATATTACGTGCGCAGCCCTGGTTGCATGGTACCAAGATGGCCGTGGAGCTGGTATGCGTGAGTTGGAAGAAAATGGAACGCTTTTCGGCTAGACCTGGTGTGGATTGTATCATAGGCCAATGGTGCTTGAGTTGGCGCGATTTGCAAATACAAAAGAAAAGATGATTTACTATAAAATAGGTACAACGCCGATTAAACGAACATTATCAATTATTGGGAAGGTAATAATTATTAATTTTTAAATATACCTTTAAAATTTCATAAAACAAGAGAAATAATAAAAATAACAGTTCAAACTTTTCGTGCTACATCCAGATTTCAAGGTTTCAGCTTCCTGTTAAGTATTGATTATTGGAAGGGGAAACCTGGAGACGATCATTTGCACACCTTCACCCCCTACTCTGTAGCCCAGGCACCCGTTTTCGCGCACGCGCACCGTGTGCAACTCTCACTCCAGCGTCCAGCTCGAAATTGGTTGTCGTCTGCTCCAATCTGCTCATTTTTTATGTTTTCGTACGTTTATTTTCGATGAAAAATGGATTCAGAAGAAAAGAAGGGAAATTGCGTAAAAATAAAGTTTCAGTACAAATGTTGCTACAAAAGTTTTGCAACGAAGTATACCCTACAAAGGCACACTTTTTATCTGGTGTAAATTAGTTAAATCTGTTAAGTTTCAATTATTTAGGTAAATTATTAGTTATTTAAGTAATTAGTTAAATTAGCGAATAAGTTTAAGTTCCTTGAAGTAATATAGCTGAAACATCGAAAAGGAGTTGAAAATCCGTGATAGAAAAATAGTTCGGTAGCTGATGGGTTAAAAAGGGAAGTATGTGTGCAGTCCCTTACGAAAAATGAGTACTGGAAAAACCGTGTACTCAAGTGAGTACTGGCATGAGTACACAGATTCCAGTACTAATTTCGCGCTGTAAGTGGTTGTGAGTACTGGAATGAGTACTGGTGTGAGTACTGGAATGATTACTGGTGTGAGTGCTGGTTTGAGTACTTCGCGCTTCGCCCTCAGATATTTATTCCTTGCACTCTTTTATATCCCAGTTTTCAAATCAAGGAATTTCTTACACACACACACACATGCTCATGTATATATATATATACATACACACACATATATATATATATATATATATATATATATGTATATATAATTATTTATTTATATTACCTAAAATTGGAAATTTTAGGAATTGGGATAACATTTTAAAAACTCTGCCTTAAATCCATGGCAACTACTATAATATTTGATAATATAGAATATATATATATAGCTTACCTTCTTTTTTAATGGAGCTAAAAATATGCATCACGTCGATTGGGTAGCAAGTACAATTCCTGAGTACTAAATGTATTGCATATTTTAATTCTTACAATGCAAATCAGTACCCAGGTCTCGTAACACCACCTGTTTTACCCTCTTCCACGGGAAAATATCAACCGCACATCGCATAGCGAAGCTCAACATTCAAGAAACTCGAAAGTTTCTTTTTTACAATTCAATTCTAAGTCTTTCAAATTGAAGAAACTTCGAAAGTAAATAATTAAAATCACAGAATTTTTTATTGAGAATTTCTAAAATTTAAAACTCTTCAATTTAAAAATATGTAA
>CAKNWT010314401.1:0-11637 GCA_932066315.1 Andricus coriarius | reverse complement strand
AAATGTATATAATTGATTATCATAAGGAATGAGAATTTGGAAAAGGAATGCAAAATGATCAATCCTGAATTGAATAAAAATTTATCGGTGTAAAACTTTTAATTGTAATAATAAGGATTGGATCACTTTGGATTTCGTTATGTAATATAATTTCTTGACTGACGTATATATATACATATATATATATATATATATATATATATTTATATATGCATGTACTAAGTATATGATGTTGGGATAAGTGGCAATTCACTGGAAATTATAGATATTGTATTTACCAGAATTTTTAGTAAGAACCAATATGATGAAACTCAGAATCCCAAACTCGGCCCACATTTTCTTTAAAAAAAAAAAAAACTTGTGGAGAATATGGGTAATTGACTGCGTAATGATTTGCAAAAAAAATTAGAGTGGTTTTATACTAGTTATCTCATTTTTCCTCATAAATTATTTGTACTTTAACAATCTGTTTCTCCCACACTAAAGTTGCAAGAATGCTTCAGATTTATGGCATTTTTTTGTAATCGAAAGATCTAAAATATAGTTAAAAACATGATAACAGTTTATCTTTCGATGAAAAAAGTAGATTTATGAATGTCTAGAATTTACTATCTCTGTTTAAAATTTTTACGAAAGATTTTAAGAAACATAATTTCTAACAAAATCATCATTCGCGATGAAATTGCTCCACAAGGTTTATCATCGAAAAGTATGTTTCTAATCATAAAAATTTGCAAATTATTAGAGACAAATATATAACAATGAAAAAGATAAATAAAAGGAAAAGGGTCAACCATACCATATCGAACTTCTTCCTTATTATTTTTCCGTATTTTTTATACTACTGAGGGACTATCATGATTCTAAGCTAACTAATGCCAATTAATGTAAATATTATCTAACTGATAATTTGTTCGTGATTTCAAATACTTATCAATTATTGAATTTTTCGTGTCAAATGTTTTTGTTCTAAACGGTGGAGGTCATGTATTTCTCGATGTTTTTAAGTGTTTACAAGTTGAAACAATTATTCTTATGGCAAATAAAGTAAGATTGAATATATGTGTGAATACTGTTATCTTTTTCTTTTTGTCGCAATAACTTGTAAATACGTTGAATTGGTGGAGATGACATAGCTGCTTAACAAAAGTTACACAATAACGTTCTTTTGTTCGATATTCTTAATTGTCACTGATCTTACTTATATAATATTCGTTTGAATAATGTAAGGAAAGTACAAATTGTGGTTCGTATAATTAATATTACTATTTAACTGATGCATGTATGTGTGTATGTAAATAAATCCTGCCGAGGATTTTATCTCTATAGCGTTAGTATATGTATATACGCCATCAAACAAACTATCCTACATACAGTATTTCGACATATTCTCAAAGTTTGTTCAAATATTTCAGCAAACTAGATTTTTTGATACGTTATCTTTCTCGAGATTTCAGGTGTCTTTTACATTTGTGAATATTATGGTTTTTCGCCAAAATTAATATTACAAAACATGATAATTTGGTGCAAAACTGGTACAGATTATTAAAATTTTATCATGCACAATTTAGCGGGACCAAAGATATCCATCCCGCAATGTTAATATCAGTAATATTTTGTCAAAAAGTATTAAGTACATTGTATGCCATTTGTTATTAGGAAAAATAGAGCTTATTTATTTCAAGATGATTATGAATTTTCACTAAAATTCCAGTGTGTCGTTGAACATTTTGTTGAATTCCGGGGGGAAGTTTCCTATTATATTTATTTTCTTCATCATAGAAAACACAGCGCGCCACGTTGATGTTCTATGAAGAAAAATATGTGAAAATTGATAGTGCAGACTGACAAACTAATTCTTTCAAAACGGAAACCAAGCTTAAGTTTTAATTCTGTACTAAAAATTGCAATTAAAATTTTCAGAAACATCATTTTTATCGAAATCATGTTAAAAAGCTTATCAGAGAATAGTATGTTTCCAAGCATCCATGTTTTTGGCTTAAAAGATACAAATATATAACATTAAAAAAATAAAGAGAACAAGACGCAGAACAAATTGAAAAGCTTAATAAAATAATGCAATTGTTGAACACTTTCGACATTATTGCACAGAAGCAGAGGTATAAGTTGGATGTAGGATGTACTAAATTTAAATTTCATATCTTACTACAGTCAGTTTAGATTCATATCTTTCATATATTTCTGAAATTATTATTGTACTAAATACTAAATTGTACGTTTATTTTGTGTTTCAGGTACGTATGACTCATAGAGTGGATTATTTTCGATTTAAAAATAGAACTTGATGATCGTATTGGTAAGTAAAAGATGGAATTGGTCAGTTTCGAGCCCCTTTGAGCAACATTTTTTAACTTGGACTAAGTTTTTTCAGTTGAATTCAATTACATTTTTCAATGATTTTTATTCGTAAAAGTAACTTTATAGTACTTTTATTACACTTTTTGATATCAAACTTGTTTTCAAAATTTTCAATAATCTCAGAAAAATATCTTTCATTCAATATATTCATATGTTAAATATGCATTAAATTGTAAACACCGAAATAAAATAAAAATTTGTTTTTGATGCTTAAGAAACAAATTTGAAAACGTTTTATTATGTGTTTTGTATCATTAATGTATTTTAATATCTGACAGTGATAGTAATTATATTCAAGAATATTCTGTAATCATCATTTTATGAAAGCTTGCCAAAATAAACGGATGTTATTTAAATTCCTAAAAGCTTGTACCATTAAGAAATTACTTATTTTTATTAAAAAAAATGAAGGATAATTAATGCAAAAAGCAGTTAATGAACCTCCTAATATTTATATTCATTTTTAACTTCATTTATATTCTATCTCGTAATCAATAGCGAAACTGAATGACAATTGAATTGCTTTCAATATTCGTATTGCTCAAAACCCAATTATGGTCTAATTTTATTTCAGTAAATGTTGACGCCGATTATTTTTTTTAATGGAACTTTATTTAGTCACTGCTTTAAATACTCTAGCATACTCTAACCTTCTTTAATACTTATACTAGTAACATATTCTAGCCCTATATACATCATTATACAAACAATATTGTGTAAGAAATTATATGAGCATATTCGCAGTTTGAGCATCGATTTCATCAGAAAAGATTCTTATTAATACAACGTTATATTTGCCAAGGCGTCAAGTGTTTTTTACATTTGTATTATGAATATCCGTAAGAATAAAAATTAACACAAATTAGATTTTAACGAAATAGAATTTAAATTCGAAATTAGATATCATATTTACCAGTGGGTTTAGGGACAACCACTTACATGAAACACAGTATGCCAATCATGGTCCTTATTTTCTTCAAATAAAGATTTATGGCACGGTTATGTGCATTTTAGAAGGAACATACATAAGACATCCGTAATATTATTGAAATACCTGACAATATTTTATCTTTACACAAAAAAAGGTTTAATTGTGTATATTTTTATATTTTTGCACGGGAAATTGTATTTTATTTTCAAGATATCTGCTAGATACATAGTAGGCTCGTTCATTTTCGAAAAATCTTCTGATTTGATTTTCATACCACACGAAAGTTGTCCAACCATACTAAGATTTAACATTTTCAAAACCTTCTTTCGATAGGACATATATTCTGTTTGGTCATTTGATTAAAAAATTAAATTTTTTACTGTAGAACGAAAATCTATATGTTTCTGTATAAATCCTGGGACCCACCTTATGTGTAAATACACAAAAACAGTTCTTTTTTTCAAACAAGTTTTGTATGCAAAACTAGTACCGGTAAAAGAATTGTAGGCACCAGTAAAAACGAAATCACCGGGACGGACAATTTTTTTATTGGTGCCGACAGATTGTATTAATTTTTCCAAGAAGTCATAGGTTATCAAAAAATTTTCTTTTTCCAATGAAATTTCAGCAGCTTTGGCTAATAGCATATAAAAAAGAAGTTGATAAAGATGACTATAAAAGTATAAAAGTATAAAAGGAAAGTATAAAAGGATAAAAGTATGTTTCTAGTCATCATCAGCTCATTAGCGACGAATATGTAACAATAAAAAAGAGGGATTGAAGGAAGAAGGCCAACCAAATCACCTATCAACTTTTTTCTTGTTATTTCTTCGTTTTTTTCTCTTCATTTGATTGGACTACCATCATGTTTTAAGGATAATTAATCCTCAACACGTGTCAATTGCGTGTTCTTATGTTTGTTTGAGGTTCGTGGCGCTTTTATAAGTGTACAGATTATGGGAATATTTTTAACTTGTAAATAATGTATGCTGATGGAAATGGCGTAGCCTATATGAAAACGTTTCATGATCTTTTGAAAAAAGATCAACTTTTTACTGCATATTTTTATTAGAATTCTATTAAACCCTGTAATTTGACACACTTCCTATTTCTATATAACTTTTTTTCAATGTGAACAATGAAAAATGTTGACCTGAAGAATTAAAATTAGTTGTTAAGTTATATGTTTGCATGTAACGAGATCAGAATAACAATAGGATAAAGATCAATTTTTCCAAATTCTGATCTTAGCAGTGATAGTGCATTTTTTATGGTGCATTCATCGATAAATATATTCGGAAAGTATAAAAATTATATTGATCCTTTCATTCACAAAAATCAATGTCCCTTTAAAAAGTTTCCTTTATCTACGAAACTATGCAAGAAACGGAAAACATGTTAAAAGGGGAAATTGTTTATTTTAACAAATTATCTAATTTGTTTGAAATTCGTTTTCTTTTATGCAGAAAACAAATTTTCTTGGTTAAAATTCATGTTTTTGGTTGATATAATTTGCATGTTTTGTTCAAAGTTCGTATTTTTTTCTTTAAAATTATTCTTTTAAATTAACAGGAAAATTGGTCTTTTTATTTTTAGTTGAACATCATCTTTATAATGAAACCATACTCATTTGCAAAAAATTTAACTATTTTATTAAATAGTCCTTTTTTTAATTAAAAAATAATTTTTTTTACTAAAAATTGAACTATTGCATTTTTAGTTTAGAATTCGTCTTTTTGGGGTGAAAAATTAGTTTATTGGTTAAAAGCTCATCCTTCTGTGTAAAAACTAATAAATTTTGTTAAAAATTCGTCTGTTTTATACACAATTAATCTTCTTGGTTGAAAATTCATCTTTTTTATTAAAACATTCAACTATTTATTTAAACATTCTTTTTTTTTGTTCAAAATATATCATTTCAATTAGGAGTTAATTTATTTTGTTGAAAATTTGTCTTTCCTAGTAAAAAACTAATCGCCTTGGTTGAAAATTCATCTTTTTTGTTGAAATTTCAACTATTTGTTTCAAAATGTAGTTTTAGGTAGATATTAAATATTTGAATTGGAAATTTACTTCTTTTGTTGCAAATTTGATTTTCTTGTTCAAGACTGATCTTTTTTATAGAAAATTAATCTTGTTGGCCAAAGGTTCATCTTTTTAGTTAAAAATTTAGTTGTTTTTAGGTCAAAATAAAAATATTTGGTTGCAAATTCATCTATTTTGTTCGAAATTCGTCTTTTTTAGTAGACAATTATTCTGGTTAGTTAAATTTGATCTTTTTGCTTGAAACAATTTAATCGTTTTGTCGCATGATCGTTTTTTTTATCTAAAATAATTTTTTTATTGAAAATGTAACGATTCGATTTTTAGTTGAAAATAATTGTTTTTCAGTACTTTTTTTGCTTAAAAATGTAACTATTTCATTGATTATTCCCATTATTATTAAACATCAATTGATACGACTGAAAATAAATAACCTCATTTTTGGTTGAAAATTTATCTTGTTATGTTGAAAACTAATCTTCTTGGTTGAAAATTCTTATTTTTGGTCTAAAAATTGAACTATTTAGTTAAGCATTCATTGTTTTGGTTAAAGATTCTTACTTTTAGTTGTAAATTTATTTCTTTGGTTGAAATATCATCTTCCTTGGTAGAACACTAATATTCCCGGTTAAAAATGCATCTTATCGTTTTTTTATTTTGATCTTCTTTTTAAGTTGATCTTCAATTTATGATCAAAAATCTGGTAAATCTTCCTAATTCTGAGTCTCTTTCAAATCTGATAATTTATTTCATTTTCAAAACATTCCGTGATTTTGATAACAAATTATTAAATTTCAATGAAATTTTGATTTTCGCAATTGAAATCAATTAATAAAGGAGCCTTCCCATTTATTTTAATTCCGAATTGAGATTTCAAAATTTCTAATTCATTTCAATTCCAATTTTTTTTCAGGGGCACAATTAAAGAGTAAAATTCAATAGAAAGCAGAAAAATGTTAATGGTAAATTTTAAGCCAATTTAAGTAAGTTAAGCCTTGGCAGAGATAACTTTGAATCAATAAAAAGACATTTATTTAAATAATGTGTATGGTCTTGAAATTCAAGATATGTAAAGAAATCATTTTTATAGTTTCGGATATTTCTTCGAAGCAAAATTTTATTGATACAACCTTACCTTTGTCGAGGCTGTGAGTGTCTTTTATATTTATAGCATCGCTATCCGGAAAAATAAATATTACTCAGTAGACGGACCAAAATGGAAAGATCTGTTATATTGTTGCAAAACATAACAAAATTTGATCTTTCCGCTAAAAAAAATTCAATAATTTTACATTAGTGTCATTTTTTATAAGGGGAATTATGAGAATTAAAAAGCTTCTCCTATTATATTAATTTTCTTCATCAAGAAAAAAAAGTGCAAGGCTTTAGTTTACCAATAAAAAGAAATTGATAGAGATGACTAAGAAACCTATCCGTTTGAAACACAAACCTGAGACTTAAAATCACTGTTGAAAATTTTTAAGGCGGATTTTAAAAAACATCGTTTCTAAATAAATCATTATATGGATTCAATGAAATATATAAAAAGACTTATTAATATGAAGCATAGTGAAAAAATCACAAAATTATTTTACTTATTTCGATCATTAAGATTTTCTTATCATTATCGTGGATAAAATAAGGTAAAATATGTGGGTACTTAACGCCAACTTTTTCCTTTTGTCATAGCCTACTTACAAAAGTTTTACAATCTTCATAATACTGATTTTTGATGCTATTAATAAAAGCTTTAAAAATGTTCACTATAGCGTTCTGTCATTAAAATTTTTCAATTTTCACCGTCTTCCTTCTAGAATCTTTCTTTGCATAGTGTAAAAAAAGAATAAATTTTGGTTAGAAGAATTGGTATCACTATTTAACTGATGCATGTGTAAATAAGTCTAAAGATTCCTGACTAAGGATTTTCTGCAAATTAAGAAACAATTACACAAACTAAATTGTATAACAATGTATATTAACATATTTTCGCAGTTTGAGCAAAGATTTTAGCACACTAGATTATTGTTGAAACAACTTTACCCTTTTCGAGGTTACAGGTGCTTTTTTTACATTTGTGGGTATTGTGCCTGTTCGCAAAAATGAATATTACTACAAATTATAATTAGGTGAAATACAAATTTTGTTGAATAAAAAGTATTGCAAACTACAATTTGATCATATAAAAATTGGGTTTGCTTTCACCAGATAGGCGTAATTTTCTGTAAATTGAGAGAGGAAAACTTATTTTAGTTTGAATGATTTCGAAGTAATAGTTTGCCATTTGTAATGGATAAAAATAGGGAAATTGAAAAGCAATGAAAAATTATGATTTGCCAATTCAATATAAAATTGTTTATTTATTTTAAGAATAGGATTAAAGTGCAGAAAACCTTCAGTGTTTCTAGAAACATACTGTCAAATTTATTGAGGATGTCTTTCATCAGATTAATTTTCTGTAAAACAAAAGAACAGCGCGTCAGCTTAATGTTCAACTAAAAAAATGTATCAAACTTGATAGGTCAATTATGGATTCAATATACAGTCCTTTATTTATCAAAAATGTATTCGTATGGAACTGTTGATTAAAAGAATAAGGATTGTACAAGAGCTGAACCGCCTATTATGCCCCAGGGTTGGCCCAGGGCTGGAATAAGCCAGTACAGGAGCAAAGTTGTGTGAGATCTGTTATATTAACTAGATTGATAAGATAGCTAAAACAGGTAGGGCGCGACGCGCAGAGGGAAACCTCGTGGTTCACCAATATACATGTACCCCTAATTTCGGTACTGGTGGTAGAACTCTCGATTCACAGGATCCGGTGATGAAACATGACATGGTATTGCCAGATGTACATGGGTCGTTTTCCTATGTTGCAAAGACAAATGATCTTTCTGACCATCCTGCAGAGTTTTTTGTGACTGTTAAGTCTAGACATTTCTTATAAGCTCAAGAGGTGAACGCGTGTCTAGTGCTGTGAGCCGTGAACTGTTTATCGACACCGCACATGAATAGAACATTTTTAATCCAGCGGCTTAAAGTTTACCCACCTACTGCATTATGAGCCTTTTTTAGGTGAATAAAAAGCGAATTCGTGTTTCAAGGTCGAACCTGCACAGAGTTCTGGTTGCTCACAAAAGTAAGGTAGCACCAGACAAGTTAGATATGATCCACACCTTGAAGTGTTTATGAGAGCTTCAATTCTAATTTCTACCTCTAAAGCTGAGAATACAATAGTATATAACGGAATTAGCGAAGCATCTGGACTTGATGACCTGTTCCTAAAGGAGTATTGATAGTTATTCACACTGTTAGAAACATCTGTATGAGATTTAATATACATGTGTGTGAAGCAAATATGCACTACCGCTACTGAATTGTAGCATACATTGGTGTAGTGAATTTAATATACATGTGTATCAAATTTAAAATACAGGTCGTTATATCAGTTTGCGTGAAAACGGAAAGTGCTTTCATTTCTTCAAATCTTGTCAACTATTGGCAGTTAAATTAATAATCTGGAGTTCGTCGTCGTTTGGTCTGCCTTGGATATTTGATTGAATTTGCCGGAGCCTGCTGACGTTGCCTTAAAATATAAGGGGCTAGTTGGAGACTTGAACCTGTTCCTCGATCGCGATGTCTCGAAATTCCTCATCGACGAGCCTTGTGTTTAAATTATCGAAAGGTTTTGGTAATGAACTCTTGAGTTCCAAAGAAAGCTTCATATCCTTGCTCACCTTCTCAAGCGATTTGACTTCATTAACTTTTTAAGTCAATTTATCTCGAAAAAGCCTGATTATCTGAAGACGAGTCCAAAAATTCTCTGACCGATTTTAAATACCTTGGAGTAATAAAAGCTCTTCTTACTTTTGAAACTGAGTGGTGTAACTCTGTAATAAGTTTTCCCGCATCAGTGAACATTTGTAATTGATTCAAGGGCTTCAGTTATTCTTCTTTCAGTAAATTGGAAATGGCCGGACCAATAACTGACAACACAAAAGCAGCTGAGCGTTGTATGTTTTGTAAACGTTCGTCACGTCTTTTAGCAACGTCGTTGATGGTATGCTTTACTTCCGGATTTAACTAAGGTGATCCAAGTAAACAGTCACCCTTCTTCATATATTTGTTAAAAATTTCTCCCAGACTTGGTCAATAAGGCCAGCTGCGAGCCAATGTTTTCATCTCGGAACGAAATCTGGATGCAACTTGACGTCTTTTGGGTCGGCTGTTGATGGATTTTCCTTAAGAATATTCAGTTGTCTGGAATTGGTATTTTTCTCTTTTTCTGTTTTCGCAGGATTTCCCTTATGTGTGGAGCCAACCGTCTTTGATTTTTCCTGGTTTCCGTTAATTAGAAGGATGAACAATCTGGATTAGTCCAACACTTGCTTACAAGCTCGCCAGATTAAGGTTCGGACTTCTCTCATCTTAAGAATGAGCTATGCCGTTCATTTAGATGATTTGAATTTATTTACCAGACGGCTTTTTTAGAGCCGGAGAGTTTTTATCCCAAAACGGGATCTAGATCGAGTGTGCGAACGTCTCGGAGAATAAGAGTCTGTTTTCTACGTCTAGGAGTCTTGATCTTGACTTTTTAACAGTCATAGACCTGAGATGTCGTAAAGTTTTAGACTCAGTAGTGGAAGAACTTGCAGAAGACCCTGAAAAGGGAGTAGACTAAGATCTATCTCGACGACAGCGCTTTTTTATTTTGCGTTTTAAACACTCCACTTCTTATAATAAACAATTTGAATTAATACTTTTATTTGACTAGCGTCTCGATTGACTATCTTCTCTCTCTCATTTTCTTTATTTACCAATATTACTGGATGAAAAGAAAAATGGGAAGTTGACGACGCATGCACAAAGAACCGAATGGGATAGAGCAGTAAGTGGCAGACTGAAACGGACCGCCTCTATATGTTTTATTTTAGCTCTGAATTGTGGTGGAGCGAGCGTACTACAAGTGTAATCCCACAAGGAGGCGTGAAGTTTAATCAATACTAAATTAAGATACAAACTTAAACTAAGTTCAATACTGAAACATGTAGCTAAAAAAAATTTTCAATAATTTCTTGAGCCATAGGTAAAATTTAATAAATTCTTACATTCAAACACCGCACAGAAGACATTGACCACGTTTTGTCTTCTTTCGTGTGCGAAACCACAACTTTTCTTCGCTAGCCTTAAATGATTAGATTTATTTCAGAACTTTACTCCACTAACGTGTACTTGTATTCTTCTGTTTTTAAACATTGATATTTTTATATTTTATGGAGCTGAAAAGTGCATCTGACCCTATTGAAACAATAAGAAATCAGTATTACGAAGATTGTGAAACATTTGTAAATAGTTGTTTCCTATTTCATTAGTAAAACCCTAAAATATTACAATTTCGTTAGTCACTCAATTCCTCTTCTCCAATTAATACAAGCATCCTGATTTTGATTCAAAAAATTGAGACAACTTTCAAAGGAATTAGCTGATTGGGTCACCCTTTGTCCCACTGTTTTGAACCCTAATAAGAGAGCATAAGTTCAGTAACCACTCATTTTTGACCCTCGGTTCTGGTTGTCTTCATCGCAAATGCTTTTTGAAAAATAAAATATTTAATTTTCCAACAAAACTGTACAAGATACAAAAAATATACTATAACTCGAAATTGGTCGTCTGAAAAAGATCTACAAATTTGTTTAATACTATTTTTTCTATTTTAAAAAATACCACAAGAAATAAAGTTTAGTGACATCAATGTAAGACACAACTTAATTTTAAGATTTCACTTTTGCCCCACAATATTCACAGAAAATTCCACAAAGATTTGCATAATCACAGGAGAAGATTTGTGTAATATCTTTAGTATGCCGGGTTTAAAGAGAAGAATAATGAAAAATAACAAGAAAAAGATTTTTAAAATAACCAAACATATAATATATCTTTCTCAAGCCTTTTCAATTTTTATGATTATGTTCAACATAATCCTCAATTCATTAGATACTGGGTCAAAATCGTGTCAAAACTGGTATATATTTATCAAATATATTGAAAATAAAGCCAGAACAAGAAGAGCGATTCGGACGGAAATTGGGTGGTTCAGCAATATATAAGTTCCCATAATGCCTTTTTTAACCATAAAAAATTCCCTTTATCGGCGAAACTATGCAAGAAACGGCAAAAATATTAAAAAGCGAAATTCCTTATCTTCACCAAATCTATAAAGGTTATTAAAAATATTTTTTTATTAGATTCATAGTTTTTGGTTTAAATATCATCATTTATTATTATTT
>CAKNWT010314400.1:0-11260 GCA_932066315.1 Andricus coriarius | reverse complement strand
ACACTATTAGTGTCTCATTTATGTGCAATAATTTAATTTTATTTATGTGCATATAATGTGAAATAATGAGCGAAAATCATGTTTTAACGACTACTAAAACCACCTTTCCTCAGCACTTTCATAGTATTATTAAAATCGTTGTGCTTAGGTTTTTAAAATTAAAACTTAATTGTTTATTTTTAGTTATAATTTTTATAGCTTTAGCCCATTTTTCAAGTTTTTATGACTGGTACGTCTAATTTGATTCAATTTAATTTTAAATTGTGGAATTTCAATTTTTCCCTATTCTATTGATAGTTTTCTTTCTGTACCTTTACATTTTGAAAATAAAGTGACTAAATAAACATAAAGTAACTTAATAAATTGTTTACATTTTATTATAGTTAAGGATTACATTTGTTTTAAATTAGGTTGCAAATGACTTTGCCGAAATAATTGAATGTCCCTACCCCCCAATTTTGTTCTATTTGTTAAAAAAATATTTCAACAAATTTTCTTCTATTAAAAAAAATGGTTTAGTGTTACCGCTAGGCGGTTTAAGGTATAAAAATCAATTTGCTTAATTTTCGTTTTTTTTTTTAAATTACAAATTTAAGGCTGAAAAATGCATTCACCCCTCGAAAACATATGTTATTTATTGAAGAATGGGCCATACATTGTACAAAGTAAATCATTTTTTTGTTGTTGAGATATCGGGCTCAGAATATGAAAATTTGTAATTTCATTGCAATTAATGGTCTGCAATGGCCCCTGAACATTTTTTTCCCTGGAATAGTATGCATAGGGTTTCATCTGAAATATAGAGAGAATATTATTCATAATAAATAATTTGTCAATATTTATACGGGATGACAGAATAAAATATTGAATTTCGAAATTCACCAAAAATACATATTTTTATAGTTTGAAATTTCGTATTGTACTTTAAAATATATGTTTACCTATAATTTACACGAAAAAGGTCTAATCTTGTTAATTATCGTCAATTTCGATGCAATTCTGGGTCTTATTTATAAATTTAAGATTTTTTCCTGTCACCCGGTATAAATGTTTCAAATTTATTCATAATGTAGAAAATTCTGTTCATATTTTGATAGCAATTTAGAAAACCCATTCAGACCATTAATTGTAATAAAATAAAAAATTATCATACTCTAAGCTTAATGATATCTTATGATTATGTTTTGTTTTGTAAAATTTAGGGATTATCAAATTTGTAATTTGAAAAAATTAAAAGCTTAGAAAATTTATTTTCAGGCCCAAGACGGGCCTAACGGAACTTTCAAAACCTTTTTTTTTTTAAATAAGAGAAAATACATGGCAGTATTTTATCATCAAAAGAAATAATTTCAGGGAGAATTGTTTTCAAAATTCAAAAATTGGAATTTCTAGTAGGCACCCCAATAAATGTATAGAAAGATTTTAAAATTTCTTTTGAGTCTGTCACTCAGTTCATTATTTCGATTTTCTGTAACGCAATTAGTTTTATGTTTTGTAATTTTTAGTTGTAATAAAAAAAGAAGATTTTTTACAATCTTAAACGCAAAAGAGTCAAAATATTATGTTTATTTTGTTGTTGTTCAAAAAGTAAGATCAGTTGATTCGCATAAGTTTGTGTTATCTTAGCCATTAAAGTAATTATTTACTTTTGCATGTTTCTACACTCCTATTATAGTTAGAAATTATCGCTGGGTAAAGTTCGTACTCATTTCAGTTATGGCGTACTTTCATCGTGTGAATTCATTCTCCACTTAATTAATTAAATTGACGTTAATTCGAGCTTCCGGAAATTTCATAATACACATTATGTCATTTTTCATCAACAATAGAGTGATCTAAAACGGTATAAAATAGATTTTGGAGAAATATATATTTAATTTTGAAGTTATAATTGATTATCTTTTTAATCAATAATTAGGGTGGTACAAAAATCGCAAAGTTTGAAAAACGCAATGTACATTTGGAAATTCTTGTTCCTTTTTTAAAAAAGGAAAAAAATGTAATTCAAAGGAAGAAAATCTTGCATTTCCTCATCGAGGTCAAAGGTTAAACTATAAATATCTTCGTGACTTTCGTGCTTAAAAAAATTCACTCTTTATTTATAATAATGTAAAAAAGACACTACAAATTTTGTCCACAAAATATGTAAAAAAATATATTCAAACTTCTTTGCTGCTTGGCTAAAATAACAAATTTTTTATCTCGAAAACTGAAATTTCAAAATATTTAAAGGGCTTTCAAAGTTTTCGAAATTTTTAAAGAAATTTTTAGAGATATTAAAAATTGCAAGATTTCACATGATTTCATATAAATTCAAGATTTAAAAAATGTCAGAGAATTTTAAAATGGTATGAAAGGATTTAAATAATTTCTATGGATTATAGAGAATTTTAAAGAATTTTTAGAGAAATCTAAGGAGTCTGAGGAAATTTCAAAGCTTTAAACTTTTCTGAAGGAATCTTGAAAGCCATTTATGATTTTGAGATATTGTACGGGATTTAAATATATTTCTAGAGATTTTACAAGGTTCAAGGGATTTAAAAAATTTCAAAGGATTTTAATTAATCTAACTATAATTATGTTTCTTAGAATTATAGAAAATTTGAATAGATTAAACAATTTCTAAGTGATTTCGTCAGATATTGTAAGATTTCAGAAGATTTAAAATATTTCGAAGATTTTAAGGAATTTAAAAATATTTTGAAGGATTTATAGAATTTCAAAAGAAATTGACAGATTTTCTAAGACTATAAAAAATTTCTGTAGATTTCAAGAGATTTAAGAAAATCGGAGAGTTTTCTAGGGATTTCAGAGGATTTCAGCAGAATTAAAGGGTTTTGATATGTTTCAGTGGATTTCAACAAATTTCAGATATTTCAAGAGATTTCAAAGCATTTAGGGCATTTTAAAAGATTTTGATGATTTAAAAAAATATCAAAGATTTTATTATTTTTAAAGGAATTTCAAAAGATATTATATATATTTCAAGATCTTTCACAGGATTTTATTCGATTTTTGTGGGATTAATAAGGATTTCACAGGATTTTATGGATTTTCAGAGGATCTCAAAGCCTTAAACATTTTTACAAGAACTTTAAAAGATATTAAAGATTTTAAGATGTTTTAAGGGATTTCAAAAGATTTTTAGGGATTTTACAAATCACAAGATTTAACGGATTTTAAATAATATACTGTATTTTAAAAGATTTCTAGGAATTTTGATAAGGTTTCAAAGAACTTCTTAGGATTATAGAAAATTTTAAGAAATTTAGAAATTTATCCTTTTTAGTAGAATATTAATCTTCTTTGTGACTAATTCATCTTTCTTGGTTGAAAATTCAACTCTCTCGTTGAAAATTCATCTTTTTGGTTTAAAATTCTTCTTTCTGGTTTAAAAATTAATTTCTTATCGTTTAAATTTAAATTTGTTGCTGATTCAATTATATTATTGAAAATTCGTTTTCTTTTAAATTGAATTCATCTATTCTTGGTTGAATTTTTTATAATGAAAATTTAACTATTCTATTTTTGGTTGAAAGTTTATCATTTTTAGATGAAAATTCACACTTTGGTTAAAAATTAAACTATTTTCTTGAAAATTCGTTTTGTGTATGAAAATGATTTTTTTCACTCAAAATTTATCTATTCCACTTTGGCTTCGAAACTGATCTTTTTAGTTTACAATTCATTCATTTTGTTGATAACTCTTCTTTTTGGTTTAAAAATTCAATAATTTTAATAGATAATTCATATTTTTGGGTTGAAAAGTCAACTGTTTTGATAAACATTCTTTTTTTGGCTTCAAAATTCAAGAATTTGGTTGTAAATTAACATTTTCGTTAAAAATTAATACTTTAGGGTTGAAAACTCGACTTTTATATCGAAAATTTGTCTTCTTGGCTTCAGAATTCAACATTTTGGATTAATCTTTTTTCTTCATTGACTGAGAAGTCTTTCTTGATTGATAAACTTAACTCTTTTTTTGAAAATTTAACCATTTTGTTCATAATTCGTTTTCTTTGGTTCAAAATTTATTTGTCTTATAGTTCAAACTTCATGTGTTTTGTTGCGAATTCGTCTTTCTTGGTAGAAAATAATCATCTTGGTTGAAAATTCATGAAATAGTAAGATTTTTACCCCCCCCCCATTTCTTTAAAATTTTCTTACGTAATTTGTGGATAAATTCTTGTAAAATTATGTATAAGTGTTGTGTAATATTGTTTTCATACCTTTAAGAAAAATCAATAACAGTCAGGGAAAATGAAAAATTTGTCAGGGAAAAGTCAGGGAATAATTCGATAAAATTTTATGAACTGTTTAAATCCCTATCAAATTAGAGCTTTAACATTTTTTTGACACTATATGCATTTTCCGAAAACCATAGAAAATTAAAGTAAAAGTATTTCTTAGCTTATAACAAAAATAGAACTCAGCTGAGTATGGTACATGTAATCTATGTAATTCCATGTAATCTTGTGTAATCCCATGTAATTTCTTGTAATCTTACGTAGACCTGCAATCTTGTGTAAGGGAAACCTCCCTACAGTGGATAATCATTAATTAAAACGCAAATAAAAGAAAAATAATACATTTTAATGTAAATTTATAAAAACTTATAGAGTCTTAACTAATAATTAAATTAAATTAATTATTTCACATATATAAGTCTTTTTAAAAAATGATTATCCACTGTAGGAGGTTTCCCCTACAATAACAAATTGAAATGGTTAACTTTTCAGAATTTAATAATGGATAATCGCGGTATTTATTCTAGAAAACGAAATACTAAACTTCCATGCCTGCTAAAAGCGAGGGAGTATTAATTTCAATTTTTCATTTGCTTTTATGGTTTAAAAATAGGTATAAGGCGTACAAGGATCGCATGCAGCGCATGTACGTTGTTCCACGGTATGACCCAGTTTATGTAGAACCAAACTTGAAGGAGTACGAAACACAAGTTCTACAGATGAGCGTACCCGTTGACGATAATGATAGTTATAATGATTTGCAACTTGACTTTAGCAACAAAAATCATGCCTTTAGTCTTGACAATGTGAGCTACATCACCAAAGATCATGGCGAAAGTACAGGTATAATACATTTTTTTAATTCTAATTATTTTTTTGTCTAGAAACATAAAGAACATTTTTTATTTTATGAATAAAGCGCCCTTTTAAAATAAACTAGTGAAATATCACTGATTTATAGTGAAATATCACTGGTTGAAACAGCGAGAAGTGTGTCACTGACAATCAGTGAGATTTCACTGGTTCGATCAGTGAAATTGCGTCACGGGTTTAGTTAGTGAGGGTCACTGGTTGCGTACCAGTCGGCTGGAGGTTCACGTCTTGGCCGCGTGGAGCGCTATATCACTGGTTGAATCTATCATTCGGCGTCACTGGTATATTCAGTAGCGCTGTTTTAGTTAAGTCACTTACTAGCTCATCCAGTCAAAATTGGAAAATCACTGGTTCACCAGTGATGATTCAAAATAATGATTCAACCAGTGACAATTTGACTGGTTCAGTTTAAGAGAGCGAGGGAGCTTCCACTATTTTAAAAAGCATTTGCAAGAACCTTAAGCTTTTTCCAAGCCTCTCACAGTAAAATCCTGTTGAATAAATTTCATCCTGAAGTTTGATCTAAATGCTATGCAACGCTTTAATACAGATTTCGGATTTTTTTATTTTATCAGCAAATTGCGTATCAGAATGATCCGATTCTCAAGATCAATTTCCTGTCATGAATTTTCATGAGTAGCAACTGACGAGTGGCAATTCTTGTATGCCACATTCAGGTCATGACCGGACATTAAACATTTTCAAGCTGAGCTTTTGAATAAATTTCCTACTTTTTATTTTTCAACAAATCATTAAGTTTCAATGAATATTTGAACCACGTAAATCTGAAGAAGCAATTTTTGAAGTTAAAAAACAGAATTTCCCGAACCATACAAATTTATAGTCCGATATAAGAATATTAGAAATTTTCTCCCCCTCTGAAATTCAAAAGTTTATTAAACAATTGTTGTTGGGCCTAGAAAGTTGCAGGTCTTCCACAAGTGGGTGTCGAAACTAGATAAATTTATAAAATGACTTTTGTGAAGAAAAAAATGTAGTCCCATTATTGAATATTCGTTTTGTTATTGAAAATTATTTTTTTTTAACTGAAAATTTCACTGAAGATTCATAATTTTAGTTGCAAATTCATTTATTTGAATAAAAATTAAATTGTTTGGTTGAAAATTCTTTTTTCTTTTTGGTAGAAAATTAATCTTTTTGGTTATAATTTTTTTTTGAATATTCGATTACTTTGCTTAACTTTTTTGTTACAAAGTAATTTTTTGATTGAAAATTAATCATGTATTGTTGAACATTTGTTTTTTGAATTTAAAAATTTGGTTGGAAACTCTTCTTTTTTTTGTTGAGTTCAACTGTTTTTTATTTAAAATAAAAATATTGTTTGGTTAAAGTATCAACTATTAGATTTTTTGTTAAGAATTCATATTTTTTGGTTGAAAGTTGAACTATTTTCATGAAAATTCATTTTTTGTTGTTGAAAATTAATTTTTCAATCTAAAAATTAAACTCTTCCATTTTTATTGAAAATGTATATATGTATTTTTGAGTTAAAAATTGATTATTTTAGTGTAAAATTCATCACTTCAGTTGAAACTTGAACTATTTTGTTGAATATTCATAAGTTTAGTAGCAAATTCATCTATTTCGGCAGCAATTTAATCTCTTTGAATAAATCCAACTATTTTTGGTTGTAAAGTAAATTCTTTTTGGTTGAAAAGTCCAGTATGAGATTTTCGTTCGAGAATTCAACTTTTTTTGTTCAATATTGTATTATTTAGTTAAAAATCTTATTTTATTGTTGAAAATTTAACAATTTTGTTAAAAAGTAATTTTTTGTGAGTTGAATATTAACTTTTTTGTTGAAAATTCATTTTTCGTGAGGTGAAAATTAACTTTTTTGTTGAAAATTCATTTTTTGTGTGTTGAAAATTAATTTTGTTGTTGAAAATTCATATTTACGGATTAAGCGTTCAAATATATGTATTTTTTTAATTCGTCTTTTTTGGCTGTAGCAGTTTTTGAATAAAAGTAAAAATATTTTTCGCTTAAATCAGTAACTACGTATCACATTTTTCGTTGAAAATTCGTCTTTTTTATTGAAAATTCACCTACATACTTGATTTAGAGTTTAACTTCTTTGCTAAAAATTGTTTGTTTTATTGTTTGGGTTCAAAATTTATCATTTTATTTTGAAAATTAATTTTTGTATCTGAAAACTTCAACATTCGATTTTTGGTTAAAAATTACCTTTTTTAGTTGAAAATTCAACTATTTGGTTAAAAATTAGTCTTTTTTGGTTGTTTTTTCAATCTTCTTGGTTCAAAATTCATCTTTTTGGATGAAACTTGAACTCTATTGTTAGAAATTATTTTTGTTTTGTTTGAACATCATGTTATGTTGACAATTTGTTCCTTGCAGGTAAACACTTCTTTTTTTAACTGAAAATTTAACCATTATATTTATTATTGAAAATTGATCTCTTTTGGTAGGAATTTCATATCTTTATTTAAAAATCCATTTATTTTCGATTTAATAGTCTACTATTATATTTATGGTTAAGAAAGAATTAGTTTTTTTTTTTAAATTTTACTATTTAGTTGAAAATATCATTTTGTTGTTGAAAAATCAAAAATGTTGTTAGAAATTGATTCTTTAATTTTTTTTTTAAATTTTACTATTTAGTTGAAAATCTAATTTTGTTGTTGAAAAATCAAAAATGTTGTTAGAAATTCAATCTTTAGTAGTTGAAAATTAACTTTTTTGTTGAAAATTTATATTTACAGGTTGAGATTTCAATTATTTTGTTTAAAATTCCGCTCTTAACTACTTAGTCTAAAGTTAAACTTCTTCATTAAAAATGTTTTTCTTTGTTTGTTAAAGAATCATCATTTTAGTTTGAAATATAATTTTTGTAACTGAACATTTAACTATTTGATTTTTTGTTAAAAATTGATCTTTTTTGTTGAATATTCAACTATTGGTTTGAAAATGAGTCTTTTTTGGTAGAAAAGCAATTTCCACGGTTAAAAATTCACCTTTTGGGTTGATAATTTAACTGCTTTGTTGATTGAAACTTCCTTTTAAAAATTTCATTTTTTTGTTGGTGATTCATGATTTCAATTGAAAATTCATCTCTTTAATTGAAAATTCAATCATTTTGTTGAATATTCGTTTTTTTTTGTTTGAAAATTTATTTTTGAGCTGGAAATTTGACTATTCTAATTGAAGATTCATTATTTGAGTGAAAAAATCATCTCTGGTTTGAAATTGAACTATTTTATTGAAAATTCGTTATTTTTCAGTTAAAAATGTTTTTTTTTTAACTAAAAATTTAACTGTTCCATTTTTGTTAGAAAATTGATCTTTTTTTGTTAAAAATTGATCTTTTTTATTTGAAAATTGAACTATTTGTTGGAAATATTTTGTAGAAAATTCAACGTTTTCCAAAACTTTTTCTGTTAGTCCTAGAAAGCTGTAAATATTTTACAAGTCGGAGATCTAAAGAGACACCTCTAGAAAGATAAAAATTATTTTCCAGAGTCATGGAGATTTATAGCTCAATACAGGAAAACGGGAATTTTCGTCCCACCCAGAAATTCAAAATTTTCTAAAATATTTCTTGTTTTAGAAATATTATGTCGGTCATGATTAACCTACGACTTTCAATAAAAAATATAAGAATTTTCACTTGACAAATATAAATGAAGGTATATCAAAATTAATTTTGAACCCGTAAAAGTGGATCATTTTGATCTCAAGTTGATAATCAGAATGATATGCAACGGTTTGATATCCCGTGGTTTACTGTGGTGTCGACTTTGAAAGGTTTAATTAAATTTTTGTGATTAAATTTTTGTAATTAAAGTGATTCTTTTCACCAAATTTCAGGTCAGCAAAGTCCTGTTAGTTCAGAAGCAGCGACGACAGCTCGAGCTTCAAGCATCGCCGGAAACCACACCGATTCAAATATGCAATCCATGCGTCGGTCGACCCTAGGGCGGAAAAATGGAAACGACATCAATACTTTAAACAGTCATCACACCCCAATTCTCAACCCCCTTTATAACCAATCTGGAGATCTTCCAAGTCCCAGCCCTTCCAATGACAATGTCGTTTTCCGAGAAAGAAAAGACTATTCACACCTTGGGTTCACTTACTTAGGTGATCAAAGTCCCGTAGAAACAACTACGGAACTCTAAAAAAAAAGATAAAAAGACAGTCTTCCCAGATTATCCAAAGTGACCAGCGGCATACATACAGAAAAAGAATTCGCTTTGTCTAAACTTGAAATCGAAAATCTTCCCAAGATTTTTTAACGATTCACTTAATTTTTAGCCTGACGATATATTTTTTTTATCGTACAATTCGGTTTTGTCGGGACCTAATTAAATACTCTGATTTCTAGGGAAGGAACACATCACTTTTCAGTTCTGGAAATTATTCTAGCTATTTTTGTTCGCAAATAACACTTGTCAAGAAAATGTGACTTGTGTGTACATGGCTGGGACGTGTCGATTTCGCGGTGTATTTTTGTGCTGAATTTAAATTCTACTTCCATTTTTGCCAGCACGTCAGGCTTTAGAGTTTTGTTGACTCAACATTTTTCTTTTAATTACAAATTGCGTTTTAACTGAATGCAGATTTTTTTTATAAAGAGTGGTACATGCCAGAGAAACAATCTCTTTCCGTTAAGCAAACAATTAAACATTCTTTTTTAATTAATTATTTTTAAACTATTTTATTCAGGGCAAATCCTTCGCATTCCCTTTAATTATCTTAACTGGGGTGAACCAAAAAAACTAAAAATTAAAAAATTATTATGCGCCATTTTGTATTTAAAAAATTGTAATATTCCAATAATAATTCCATTAAAAACTCGAAAATGGATAATAAAGTATAAGCAATACTTTCATCACCTCCTGGAAATTCTTCAAGAAATACGAATTCGTCATTATTTTTGTTATTTCAACGCCATGAATCCCTTTTATGGTGCCCCAAAATTTTTTTACGTAGATAATTGTAAATGAATAAATTATAACGTTTTATGTACTTTAAAATTAATTTCTAATTCTATAAACAATTTTTGTTTGTTGAAATAATTTTCTTTCCATGAAATATCGCGAATGAAGGGTATTTTATGAATACAAAAATTGGTCTTTTTAATAAACTTGAAGAGTGCATATTTAAAATTTTTTTTTTTAAATTACACAATTTACTGTCTCATAATATCACGAACTAAAGATATTTTCTGAAGGCTTTGACCTAATTTATGAATGTGAAGAGCGAGTTTTATCATTGCAGTTGACTATTTATTATTTAAACAATTGATAATATTTTAAATGCAACTTTAAACGGAAAAAAGAAAAAAAATGTTTTTTGCTATTTTTCAACGAGTTCGAATAGTTTGTTTTAACCTTTAGTTTTTTAAACTTATTACTAATTTTTTGGCCTAATTAATATATGTAAACACCATTTCTGAAACTTTAAATTTTTTTATAATGTTATTATTTGTTTAAAAAGTTGCTTTTAAAATTAAGGTCGTATCTGGCTTACATGTAAAATACTATCAAATCTCGATAATATAATACAATTTATTTTGTAATCAAATAAAAATGGTTAAAACAATGACTAGAAAGTTAAAAAAACTAAGAATTAGAACAAAGTTTTTGAATGTGTTAAATAATAGCAAAAAAATGTTTTCTTTTTCTTTTTACCCTTAAAAGTTTTATTTAAACCATTTTCATTTGTTTAAAAAATAAATAGTTAACTAAAGCGAAAAATTCACCCTCCATATTGATAAATTAGGTCAAAGCATTCAGAAAATACCTTTAATGCGCTAAATTATCAGCTAATAAATTGTTTAAACAATACAAAGTAAAATCAAACAAAAATAAGTATTTAAACAATTTAAACACAAATGTGCATTTTTTAGGTTCTTTAAATAGACTATAGAATTCATATAATATCCTTAATTCGCGATATTCTATGGAAAAAAATTGTTTAGAGAATTGAAAATAATAAAAAAATACATAAATTATTGTTTGTAAGCAAAAATCTTATTATTTCCTACTATACATGACTAATTTAAACGTTAAAATTTATTTGTTTACGAAGATCTACGAAAAAAATGAAAAAAGTAATATTTAAGGACAATATTCTTCTTACCAATTCTTAAAAAA
>CAKNWT010314397.1:0-16970 GCA_932066315.1 Andricus coriarius | reverse complement strand
ATGCAACTATATTGTTAAAGTCATCTTTTTTATCAAAAATTCAACCACTTTGTTAAAAATCCATTTTGAAGTGGAACTGCTTTTGGAACGGGAGTGAATTGAAAAAAACGACCGACCGAACGAACGGATTCCATATCTCTCTGTCTTTCTCTTAAAAGTATACTTTCTATGGTATATACCTTCTCTCTCTATTCGTGTCTCTATCTTATGCGGCGATTCTCAATTGCACTAAAGACTCTTTTTTGATATCCCCACTACTGCCACGCCAAGCAAAGCCTGTATGTGTTCTCTCTCTCTCTCTCTCTCTCTCTCTGCACTCTCTTACTATGCGATCTCCTCAAAGCTCATGATGATTCCCCAAGAAAAATTTCAAACATAATCCATCAAAGTTTCACTTCCGCCGTGTGGCAATTAAACTATTCCATTTTTGGTTACAAATTTATCTTTTTCAATTAAAAATTTAACTCATTGGTTAAGAATTTACCTTTCTTAGTTGAAAGTTCAACTTTTTGGTTGAAAATTGATGTATTTTGTTGTAAATTCATCTTTATCGGTAGAAATTTAATCGTATTTGTTGAAAAATTATCCTTTTTGGTTAAAAATGCAATTGTTTGGTTGAAATTTCAACTGTTACACGCTTCGTTGAGAATTCATCTTTTTTGGCTGAAAAGTCGATTATTTGACTTAAAGTTGAACTAATTTGTAAAAAATTCTGTTTTGTAGAAAATTCATCTTTTTGGCTTGAAAATTCAACAGTTTGGTAAAAAATTAAACTATTTGGTTGAAAATTAAACTTTTCGGTTGAAAAATTATATTTTTTTGTTAATAATTCACCTTCTTGTCGATAATTCATCTTTTTGGTTTAAATATTAAATAATTTTTTGAAACATCTTGTATTTTGTGCAAAATTCGTCTTTTTTGGTAGAACATTAAACTTCTTGGTAAAAAATTTGTCTTTTTGGTTACCAATTTTACAGCTTTGTTGAAAATAAATTTCTTTTGTTAAAAAATATTTTTTTATCTAAAAATTTAACTATTCCATGTTTGATTGAAACTTTATCCTGTATATAGGATAGTAAAAAATTCGTCTTTTTTATGGAACATTAATCTTCTTTGTCAAAAATTCATCTTTTTGGTTGAAAATTTAACAATTTTGTTGAAAATTCGTTTATTTTTTGTTCAAAGTAATTTTTTTTTCATCAGAGTTTTCATCTGAAAATTTAACTATTCCATTTTTGACTGAAACTTTATACTGAATATTGCATAAGTTCAACTATTTGGTAGAAATTCAACTATTTGGTAGAAAAATCATGTATTTTGTTGAAAAAGCGTCTTTTTGGTTAAAAATGCAACTATTTGGTAGGAAATTCATATATTTTTTTAAAAAGTCGTCTTTTTGGGGGAAAAGTCATCTTTCTTGGTTGAACATGAACTTTTTTGATGAAAATTCACCTGTATTCTAAAAAATGTCTCTTTTTGTCTTCGAAATTCAAGTTTAAAAATTTTACTATTTGGTTAAATTTTCATCTATTTTTGGGAAAACTCGTCTCTTTTAGTGGAAAGTTCATTCATTTGGTTGAAAATTCAACTATTTTGTTGAAAATGCAATATATTTCGGCTTGAAATTTCAAAAATTTAAAGTATTTGGCATTGAATTGAATATTTTATCTACATCGATTTTATTTAAAAAAATTTATAAACGTAAAATCCGTCCCTAGCCAATGGCTACGTTACTTTCCGGGGAGGGGGCCCCCCAACAAGGCAAAAAAGTTGGTAAACGTAGTTTATGAAATGCATATAACTGGGAAAATTTTTCTTGTGACAAGAAAATGGCTTGACGCCACCAGGCCTTCTAAAAAAGTACCCTGGCGGCGTCAGGCTCCGCCAGGCCTCGACTACGCCACTGATCATAACTAAATATAGTAAAAACCTTTTATTCTTATTTCCATTTCTGGGGCGTTTTAAACTAATTTAAGTGAATTAAAAAAAATTCAAGAGAATTCCAAAGAATTTAAGAGAATTCAGGATGAATTAATAAGAATTTAGAGTAAATTCCAAATGAATTCAAATTAATTGCAAAAAATATTTGAAAGTCTCTCCAAATCTTTGAAACCCTACGAAATCCCTTACTTCTCGTAAATAAATTCTTTGTCATCTATTAAAATATTATCAAATCACGTGAAATCCTATGAAATCTGATGATATTTCCTGAAATCCTGGATACTTTTTTTAAATACCTTGAAAGATTTTAAAATCACTTAAAATCATTAAAATACTCGGAAATCTGATCAAATCCCTTGGAATTTTTGAAATTAGTTTAAAAACCAATCGCATGATCATTTTTTTAAATATCTCAAACCGTTTAAGATCTCTTCAAATTATTAAAAACAATTAAAAATTCCTGGGAATCTCTTAAAATTCCCTAAAATTTTTCAAATCCTTGGATATCTTTTGAAATTCCTTGAAACATTTTAAAGCTATTAAAAATGCCTTTGACACTTTTAAAATGCCCTAGAATTTTTCAAATACTGTAAATTATTTGGAAATCTCTTTAATTTTTTTAATGCTTTCGAAAATTTCTTGGAATTATTAAAAATACCCTAAAATATTTAAAATCCTATAAAATCTTTTGGGTACACTTGAAATTTTTTATAAATATTAAAAATACCATAAAATCTTTACAATTCTTTGAAATCTCTTCAAATTATGGAAATTAATTGAAAATTCCTTGGAATCTTTGTCTCAGTCATGCGTGACAAACAGCAGCGTAGCGACAGAGTGGGCGGTACCCTTACCTGAGCGCGTTAGCTGCGTCAGTTGTTAGTATGCGTCCAAATCCAACAGAAATGGTTTAGACGGCCCTGAATCTTTACGTTCGGAGCGAGCGAATGTTGTGCTCGATTTAAGTGAAGGCCATTTAGGAACGTGCCTAAAATCGCACTTAAATTGGATTCCCAGTGTACTTTGAAATATTTAAAATATGAAACAAAAACTTTAATATTCGTACATCTAATCCTCAAAGATGTATCAACTCTATTCTTAGTTTTCGATCTAGGTTATTTTCGACAAAAAGAAGAAAGGAAAAATTGTTAACATATAATCTTCTGATTCCAGTTTTGTTGCTTACTAACATATTTACTGATACATATTTATTAAATATTACAGCCTTACCTCCACCTTCGTTACCGCCATTTACGCAAGTAATGCATACATGCGTACGTGCCTGAAGGTGGCGCATAGGCGCTTCCCTAAAACTGTCACAAAATGGGACAGAACGCATGAATCTTAAATTAATATACACTCACCTACCGCTATAGGCACCCCCGGTCAACGCTATTCCGATAATTGATGACAGAGGTGGTGCTCAGTCAAGCGTGACAAACAGCATGAAAGCCTCACTCTTAGCGCGTTAGTTTCGTCAGATTGCTTAAGCTGATAGCATATGTGCCAAAATCCAACAGAAATGGCTCATGCGACCCTACCTACCCGTATGAAAAAGAATTATTGGTAAGTATAGGATCCAGTACTTTTTTCCCAAAAAAGTATTGGATTTCCAATACTTATTCGCGAAAAAAGTATCCGATCCAATACTTACCAATATTTCTTTTTCATAAGGCTATTTACGTTCTGAATCCCCCGATTCAGGCTGAAGGGCACTGCAAGCCAAACCTGAAACCGTGCTTATATCGGGAGTTGAGTGTATATCTAATTCTAAATAAAAATATACTTTTTCTCAAAATACCTAGAATAAAATAGAAAATATTTCAACAGGTATCCCTTGCTGTTGTTATGGCTACACCGATCCTCACCCTTATTACGAATGGGACTGCGGGAAAACTTCAGGAACAGTGGCTCAAGAAGTGCTTATGGAGTTATCTCGAACGCTAAATTCTGTTTTAGAGGGTGAGACTGGCATGACCCCTGAAGAAATATTACGAGACATTTCTCGAACAATTACTCAAGGCGTCGATGTCAACAAGAAAACACTCTTTGAAGACTATATTTATCGCAATTCATCAACATCGAGTGGAGGAAAAGATTCCTTTTCCACAGAAATGAATCCAATAAATTCAAGGGTCTATGGAAAAACTGAAACCTACCTTGGATTGCAGAACCCTTCCTGGTCCAGATCTCACTGCCATCGTGAAAAAATTTCTCCTAGTCAGGATCTTCTAACTACTTCCTATGGAAAACAGACAAATTCTCGTTTTGACGATGACCAAAACAGGAAAGAAAGTTCCTCAGGAGTTATTGCGGTTCCAGAAAATGAGGGATTTTTTTCGAGGAATATTCATTGTTATAATACAAAAAATTCAAAAATTTGTTCTTGTAGACGCTCAGAGAATTCAAATAGGGTGTCTAATTTTAAGGAGAAAGATAATGGAAATGAGTCTGCTAGAATTAATAATGATAAGGAGCAGTGTAATTTGAGGAAGGAATATCCATCCGCAAATCATGAGTACGCAACGGTGAGTGAATCAAAATGTTATGAAAAGATATTTTTTTACATAGTAATTTTTTGGAAATTTCTTCATTGTAACCATTACTCATACTCAATCAGAAATTTAAAATCACAATTTTATGTCGTCAACATGGATACAATTATAATCGCACATGGAGGGGTCAATTACTCGGATTTTTAGTGTACACTAGATTGCAAAATTGCAAGATGGCATGGGATTGCAGAAGATTCCATGGGATTTCACGCGATTGCACGATATTGCAAGCAGTGCATGGGATTGCATGAAATTTTATAGAGATCGCTCAAGATTTTATAGAGATTGTATGAGAATAAATGGAATTGTAGGAGAATTTATAGAGATTGAATGAGATTGCTTCAAAATTGTATAGGATTGCACGAGATTGCATGAGATTGCATGAGATTGCAAGCAGTACATGGGATTGCACGAAATTTTATTAGGATCGCTCGAGATTTTATAGAGATTGTATGATATGAAATGGAATTGCAGGAGATTTTATGGAGATTGAATGAGATTGCTTTAAGATTTGTATGGGATTATAAGGGATTACAAATGAATGCACGGGATTGCATGAGATTGCAAGCAGTACATACGAAATTTTATAGAGGTCGCTTGAGATTTTATACAGATTGTATGAGATTGCTTCAAGATTGTAATAGATTACAAGGGATTGCAAGCGATTGCAAGCTGTACATGGAATTTCACGACATTTGTTAGAGATCGCTTGATATTTTGTGGCATGGGAGTATATGGGATTGTATGGGATTTCAGAAAATTCTATGAGATTCCATGGGATCGCATGAGATTGCAAGCAGCACATGGGATTACATGGAATTTGATAGAGATCGTTAAAAATTTCATAGAGATTCCATGGGATTGCATGGGAATACAAGGGATTTTAAATTCTTGGATTGGATTACATCGAGAATTTATGGGAGTACACGGAATTTTAAAAGATTACATGGGATTATAAATTATTGCATAGGATTGCATCGAGATTGCATGAGGGAGTTTAAATGATTGCTTTGGATTTTAAAGGACTACATGGGATTGCGAAAAATTGCATGTGATTTTATCGAGAATGCATGGGACTGCACGGCTTAGGAAAGGATTTCACGGGATTGAATCAAGATTCCATGGAATTACAAGGAATTTTAAAGGATTACATCGAGATTGCATGGAATTACAAGGGATTTTGAAGAATTTTATGGTATTTTGAAGGATTAAAAGGGATTTCATGAGATTATATTGAATTGCATCGAGATTGCATGTGATTATAAGGGATTTTAAAGATTTTCATGGGATTTTAAAAGATTGCATAGGACTTTAAAGGATTTCATGGGATTACAAGGGATTTTTAAGGATAGCATGGGATTTTAAAGAATTCCATGGTACTTTAAAGGTTTCCATGGGATCAAAAGGGATTCTATATGATTGATTAGACTCAATAGGATTTTAAACTATTGCATGGGATTGCATCGAGATTTCATGGGACTACAAGGGATTTTCAAGGATAGCATGAGATTTTAAAGGGGGACATGGAATTTTAAAGAAGTGCATCGAGATTACATGATAGAACAAGGGATTTTAAAAGAATCGCATGAGACTGCAAAGGGTTGCAAAAGATTTTAAAGGATTGCATGGGATTAAAAGGGATTTCAAAGAATTGCATAGAATTGCATCACGATTGCATAATATTACAAGGGATTTTAAAGAATTGCATACAGATTTCAAAGGATTACAAAGGACTTAGAAGGATTTCATGGGATTACAACGGATTTTATGGTACTTATTGGATCGCATGAGATTACAAGGAATGTTTGAGGATAGCATGAGATTTGAAAGGAGAACGTGGAATTTTAAAGGATTACATCGAGATTACATGAGATTACAGGGGATTTTATATCGATTTCATAAGATTTTATATCGATTGTATGGAATTTAAAATGATTGCACGGGATTACAAGGGATTTTAAAGAATTGTACAGGATTGCATGAAGATTGCATAATATTACAAGGGATTTTGAAGAATTGCATATAAATTGCAGGGGAGTACAAAGGATTTCATGGGATTACAACGGATTTTAAGGTATTCCATCGCTTTGCATGAGATTACAAGAAATACTCAAAGATAGCATGAGATTTTAAAGGAGAACGTGGAATCTTAATGAATTACATCAAGATTGCATGAGATTACAAGGGATTTTATATCGATTGCATAAGATTTTCTATCTATTTCATGGGATTTTAGATGATTTCATGGGATCGCATAGAAAGTTCATGGGATTACAAAATATTTTAAAGGATTTCATGGGATTACAACGGATTTTAAGGAATCGCATCAGATTACAAGTGATTTGAAAGGATACATGGGATTATAAAAAATTGAATGGGATATTAAAGGATTGCATGTAATTGCACGAGATTACATAAGATTGCGAAAGAGATTGCCTGGTTCTTCATTTAATGCTTTCAGGTTAAGATTGTACAATTTATTGGTAAGTGCTTTCAATTTAGTGGAAATTATGATTTTACAAATTGAAATTTTTTATTTTTTACTCATCAAAATTTTAAATTGTTCAATTTTGAGAACTTAATTTATTTAAAATTGAAGTTCGGAAGCAATGCAATATACCTATTTAACATTTTTTAATTTAGAACCCTTATACAATTTGAAATTAGTTATTCTTTGAACTGGCTGCATGAATTTGCTTAATTATTATTTATTGTTTTTCAATTTCAAATTTGAATTAAAAAATAAATCAAAATGGATAATTAGTCTAGGGCTGCAATCTAAAATCGGATAATTTCAGAAGATAGTTATTATTTTTCAATTTTAAATACATTAGAACCGGGAATGAAGAATGGTTTCGGACATGGCTTGCAGTCCAGGGAATCGAAGCATAAACAGTCAGGGCCGTGTGAACCATTTCCAATTGGAATACATAATATTACACACTAGACACGCGTGAGTACCCGCGCACTGCTCCCTTTGTCGCTACGTTACTCTCCATCACGCTTGACTGAATACCGCCTTTTTTTCTGTCCCGTGGTCCCCGCATCATCAAAATACCGTGGACATCAATTCTAGGAATATCGTGAATCCGAGATTCCTAATTCCAGGTTCCAGTGTATTTTAAACTAAAAATTGTGCAGTTTTACAATGTTTTCCATGAAGTTATTTCAGTTAGGACTTTTTTTTTAATTTACAAGATATCACATAATATTTGAAGACCATTGTTTCAGCAGCTGAATTGTGGCGAAGAGGGTTCATCAAGCGGCGGAATTAGCAGATCATCATCGAAAGACAGTTGGTGTCGCGAAGCTGGAATTTTCGAAAAAAGTCTGAATTTCACTTTGGATGGATCACGAGCGGAAAGATTGCGACGAGCCATAGAAGAGGCAAAACGAAGACGTCAGTGGTGTCGAGCAATTACCACACTCTTCGGTCTCATATTTTTCCTTTTAAGCGTAATAATAGTATCCTTGTCAGTCACAAAGGGTCGGAAAGTTTTCGGCAGTATGTAACCTGAATGGATTTTCTATAGTTAATGTTCAGACATGAACAATCTTACACCAATAAAATAATTTCATTGATGCTAGATTACAAAACTTCAAAAAAATTAAGGTGTCTCGAAAAGGAGAACATTACTGTTAATCAACAAAATATTTTCCAGATTCTAAAGTTATACAAATTTGTTGAATTTTTTATAAGAGATATTGGAATAACTGATTGAAAAAATAGAGTAAACCTGAGCCGTTATTTGCAAATCCAGCCATCAACCTTAGATTAATTGTTAGTTATAAAAAATTATAAGACTTTGAGTTTTATCAAAGTTTTAAAAGTTTGTTACATTCACTTTTAACATCATTAATTTCATGTTGCTGCTTAGATGTTACAAAGCCCAGTGATTATGGTTCAATCATAAACTGAAGCTATATAATTAAAATTAGAGCAATAATAACAATAGTAATTAAATGTTGGGTTGAAAATTTATTATGCAGCATTATCATTGAGTAGTCGCATTTTAGTACTTCATTCATAACTGCGGGTCTGGATATAATAAGACAAATGCTCGAGAACGCTAAAAAGTATTGTCCAAGCGTATTCTGATATCTGAATTTTAAAGTTAAAAAATTTAGATTTTTAAAAATACTAGCTTTTAGAGCTTGAGAATACGAGGCTTTTTTCTATTTGAAGTTTTTTTCGATGAACATTTCTAAAAATAAAATTAAAAAAGTGAAACAATTTCTTGCCCAAATTCAATTATTTTTTAAACCATAAATCGTCATAACTCAGACAAATATTATTGAAACTGTTTGAAATTTGGTATATACACGCAGTATACTCTAACAATGCCTACAACATGAAGAAAGAAATTAAATGTGCCTATTGTTTAATAATAATTAATTGAAAATTGAGACCGTTCGGTAATCATGTTTTTTTAGCTTCACCTACAAAAAAATCGAGGGAATTTTCAAATCGATTCATTGAAAATTGACGAAATTAGGTATTTAATAAGACAACATTCTATGAGGCCAACAGCATTGAGCACTGTCAGCTTACTCGTCGTTGGCGGCATCGTATGCTTCCTTATAAAATATACCTAATTTCGTCAACTTCCAATGAATCGATCTAAAAATTTCAAAAATTCTTCCTTGAATAGTGAGGAACAAGTGTCACGAAGGAAATTTTTCCAACTTTAAACTCCTCGATACTTTTTATCGGCGTAACTAAAAAAATATGATTACGGACCGGTTTCAATTTGCAATTGATTATTATTAAACAATAGTCAGTTTAAATTTTTTGCTCATTTCGCAGGTATGAATAGAGTATACTGCGTGTGTATACTAAATTTCAAACGGTTTCTATCATATTTGGCTGAGTTATGACGATTTATGTTTTAAAAAATAATTTAATTCAAACAAATTTTGTTGTCACTTCTTTAATTTTATTATTAAAAATGTTTAGGAGGAGAAAAACTCCAAATAGAAAAAAGTTCCATTTTGCTATTCTCTATAAATCTGTATTTTTAAAGATCTAAAGTTTTAAATTAAAAATTACGATATTATCATGCGCTTGGACAATACTTTTCAGCGTTTTGGGGCGCTCGTCAGCTTATTGCATCCGGACCCTTATTCTACATCATATAGTAAAACTTTATACATATATTGAAGAATTGTATCCTGACTAAGTGAACGGCGATTTTATGATCTGGGTGATCCATTATGATCCTCGATTGAAAATTCCGACGTCATATAGTACGTAGGAAACAACGTAGGAAACAACGTCGGAAATTACGTCGGACACTACGTCAGAAACGAAGTAGAAAACGACGTAGGATTCGACGTCGTAAACTACATCGTAACCTATGTTTCTTTATTATTAACAAAGGATCCACAAATCTCACAAATAAAGTTCTTAGCAACCTGTAAGCATTAAAACAAAATTCATAAACGTTAGGGTGGTCCAAAAATGAATTAGACATTTTTTTCTTCGAATTTTTATGCAAATCGCCCCCAAATTTCTTTGAATCCACCAAAAAATAAATGCTTTACAAATACTTTATATGCAGAAGTTCCTCAAGCTCAAGATTTTTCTTCACAATTAGCTATATAATAAAAACGAATGATTATTTTTTAAATATCTTTCCCATAAATCTGTTTTATAGGGTCCCATAAACCCCCATAATGGAAAAATTGGGTTATGCGAGCTTCTGGCACTAATTATGATTTTTTTTGCAGTTATTTAAAGAAAAATTGTTTCTAATACATATAATATGTTCTACACATAATTAGATATTTGCATGAATTGTTTAAACAATTTATTATTGTTTTTAGCCATTTTCTCTTAGAATAGAGTTAGAAAGTCGCGGTTTTTCCGAATTTTTAAACTTATTTTCAACTTTTCAGCTAGATCGAGGCAATAAGCAATTAAATTTAACAGTAAAAAATGGTTTAAACAATTTATTATTATGCAATTGTTATGAAATTTAACAAGAATAATTGTTTAAACAAATTATTATTTCTTATAACTATCTTTTCCTATAATAAAGCTCTAGCTATCTATAGTTGCGGCTTTTTCTGAAATTTTTCACTGTTTTTCAACTTTTCACTTAGAGTGAGGTATTAATTAATTCAAGTTAACAAAATAACTGTGCAAATAATTTATCATTATATTAAATAATATTATCTTCGAACCATGCTAGAAAGTTTCGGTTTTTTCTGGAATTTTTAACTTTTCTTTTACTTTTGAGTTATTTTTTTTTATTTTTTAATTATATATTATATTTTTATATATTTTTTATATATTTTTTAAAGTAAACATGGAAAATTGTAGAAAAACCCGCAAATTTCTAGTATTGCGCGAAGAGAAGATAGTTATAAACGATAATAAATTGTTTAAACAATTATGTTTGTCAACTCGAATTAATTATTATCTCAGTAAAAAATAGAAAAAAAGTTAAAAATTTCAGAAAACCCGTGAGTATCTAGCATCAATATAGGAGAAGATGAATATTATTAAAAATAATGATAAATTGTTTAAACAATGATCTTTAATAACTTGAATTAACTCTAATGCAAAAGTGGATCAAAAGTGGAAAATTTTAGAAAAAACTACAACTTTCTAATACTATTCTAAGAGAATATTATTATAAGTAACTCTAAATTTTTTAAACAATAGATTTCGTTGAATTTAATTGATTATTGCCTCGATCTAACTGAAAAGTTAAAAATAAGTTGAAAAATTCGGGAAAAAATAATGAATTGTTTAAAAAAATTATGTGAACATATCGTTAAAAATAGAAAGTAGTATTTTTTACTAGAGACAATTTATATTTTAAAAACCGCAAAAACATCATATAATTAGTTCTAAAAACTCTCGAAACCCGAATTTTCACTTATGGTTTTTTTGGGACCCTATAAAACAGACTTATGGGGGTTATATTCAAAAAATAATTATTAATTTGTATTCTATAACTAATAGTCAAGAGAAGTGTTGAGTTTCAACTCGATTCACCTAAAATTGATGATTTTAAATTGAATCAACATAATAAACATAGATAATGATTTAGTTTTAAAATATAAAACTACGTCTGAAAACGACGTCGGATCCTATGTCGTTCAAACGTAGTTTACGTCGGAATTTTCAATACGATAGGACACGAAATTATCATCCAGGAATAAATTTGTAAATTGCGGAAAGATATTAAAGGTGAAACCTGTTGGCTATTCACTGTGCAACTTCTTTCATATTTACATAAAAATATTGTAAAATTTATCCACTTTTAATTATTTGTAGTACGTTATAGAGTCAGGAGAATGACTCATATTGAAAATATGGCGCGATTGATTCTTATGTATAGGAGTGACCTTAACGAACCACCTTGTACTTCTCAGTACCTTTATATCGATAAGTAAGACGTGCAGGGGATTATAATACCTGCTAGCAATATATATAATGGCTGTGACCATGTCGTCGTTACTGTTTTATTAACCGAAATGTATATTCATCAATAAAATATTGCAAAAAGGAAAATAGGAAAGAAACTTTATTTTATATATATATATATATATTAATATATACAGATACACTCATGCAGAAATTCTATGCACCCTTACCACAAATATTTTCCGTGCGAATGTAGAAAAATATAGACAGTATAAAAATTGGTAAAATTTTATGAAAACAAAATATTTTACATTTACCCTTCTGAAAAATGTATTGGAAATGATACAATTTGATGGATTGTCTATCCAGACAAAACATGATATTGAATTAATGGCTATAAATTTATGAAAAATTCAATCAACATTCATCAAGATGTAGAACTTAAATAAAATTCTATAAGCATATTTGATACAAATCCTATCAAATTGAATCAAAAAAATTACACAAATCAATTTCTATTAGTCCGTCAATTATTTATATTGACGTCAGTCTTTGCAATACACGCAAAAATCTTCCCAATAAAATTGATCATGTCAAAAAATTGTACAAATCTTGTCCAAACCATTTTCTTAATAGCACGCATCTCGTTTGCCTCCCACCATAAAAACATTCCTTGGGGTGCCAAATACACAGAAAAAATGTATCCGTTTATGACAGGAAATGCATAATTGCTTACCTTTTCCGCCGGACTCTATCAGCATATTTGATAGACCTTCCTATCAAACCATCTAGAAATTTTATACTTTTCTATGAAGAGATTCTCATTAAACCTCTGTTAAATCCACAAAGAACTTATATCATATCCAATCTTCCACAATTTCGAAAATTTCTATCAAATTTTGTCCATTGAGAAATCTTAGACTTTTCTGTCAACAGATTCTGATTAAAATTCTATCAAATCTTATTACGGCAGAGAACTTGTATCAAATCCTATGTTCCAAAATCTTGGATGATTTTATCCAACTCGTCGAGAAATCGTATACTTTCCTATCCTCATTTTCTTGTTGAAAAGATTTGATAGAGTTTTAATTATAATATCTTGCTTAAAAAGTATAAGATATAGAAATCTTCCAGGTTCTGGAGAATAGGATTAGACACAATTCTGGTGGAGGATAGAATTTAATACTGTTTCAATGGAAAAATGATTCTGAAACATAGGATTTTATACAAGCCTTGTCCGATTATGATTTAATAGAGTTCCACTGAGATAATATTGATGGAAAATATAAGATTTTTTGACAGATAGAGTTAGATAAAAACTTCCAAGGTTCTGGAACATATGATTTGATAGAAACCTTGTGCGAAGAAGATTTTATAGACTCTGAATGAGAAAATGTTTATAGAAAAGTATAATATTTCTCGACAGATAGAATTTAGATAAAAACTTTTAAAATTCTGGAACATAGGATTTGATACAAGTCTTGTGCAATTAAGATTTAATAGAGTTCCACTAAAATAATGTTCATAGAAAAGTATAAGATTTTTTGATAAACTTTCACAGATTTAATTTGAATGTTTTTGAGTGGATATAGGAAAGTGGGATATCATATTTGATAGCATTAAATTGCATTTCTATAAAAAAAGCTTATTAAAATAGGTAGGAATTTGGGATAGCATATTTGATAGGACTCGATTCAATTTGTATCACAAAAGTGAAGGAATGTATAGGAATATTGGTACACTGTCCTATTTTGCTTTGATAGAAATTCACGAAATTGCGGATACAAAAAACGGACTTGAAAGAATTAATCTTTTTTATCAAATCTTATCAAACTTTTTCAGCAGGGTATGAGGTATTTGTGTTTTAACTTAACAATTGATGATGAATTTTGACTTATGGTACTTTTAATGTGTTTTCGTAAACTTTTGGTTTCGGCGAAGTGGGTCTTTGGACCTTTTCGTGAAGATATGGACTTCGATTTGGCAAAATGTGTCTAAGACTCAAAAGACTTGGATCCATTTCTTGTATTTTTATTGGTTCAGGGTACTGATTTTTAGATAAAGCATCGTTTCTCTTCTTTTCACTTGGAGAAATTGTCTCCAACATTGCTGGTAACTTTCCTCCGAAGAATCGACCTTTACAAACTACTAAAACAACTATTGTGATTGTTAGAAACAAAATCAGTACTGTTAAGGCGCCTACGAGCCAGCCCAATTTTCTATCTGAAAATTGAAGAAAATATAGTTTTTAGTGAAAAAATATTAATAAATAATGCATGAAGAGCTCATCAGTAATTAAAATTTTGAGAATTTCTCTGTTAAATTTGGTTGCTCTTACCATCTAATTCTTCCAATAATAAGAGACTATCATTTCCAAGTTCCAGCGTAAGGTCATCATTTTTCAACAAGAATTTACATTTCCATTGTCCAAAATCGGAAGGTCCAGGCACAAAATGAAGAGTACAGACACCATTATCATGTTCCATTATCATGTAGTATCTAAATTAAAAAAGATAATTAAAGTATTCGATCATATATGAATTTTAGTTCAAGTTAATGCAAGATTTATATGAAGAATTAGTATTAGATTATAAAGTTATAAATTGAAATCTTTCTAAATTAAGCATTTAATACATTGAGAATTATAAAATTTACCAATTTTTTACTTGAATTTGCTATAATTTCAATTGTTTCAATTTTAAAACTAAACAAATTGAAATTGTAGCAAATTAAAGTTAAATAGAAGCATTCGAAATGAAAAGTCTATAATAAACACTTTAATATAAGTACTTTTTTAAACTATTTATACAAAGTTTTTAATCACAATGAGAGTAAGTTTTGAAAACTGCCCGGCGACCCCCAAAATGGAGACTTTATATCTATTTGAAAATTTGTAAGTTATAAACAATTTAGATTTGAATGACTATAAATTACAAAAAACATTTTCCGATTGCAATAAGAATTTACCACTTCTAGAGCATTCTAAGTTTTTAAACTCACTTATTTTGGATTGAAGCACTATCATTTTTCTTCTTTGTAAGAACATCCAATCCATGAATCCACTGACACTGAGTTTTTGGTGGAACTGGGCCAATTTTGCATGCCAAAGTTACAGCCTGATGATGAGCAGCCCAAAGTGTCACTCTTGCAGGTTCTATAATATTGACAGCAAAATTAAATTAGTGAAATTTTCTCTGTAAAAAAGTTTCCCTGACACCTTGAAGCTTTGCGATTTCTTCTTCTTATACACCTTCCCAGACACCACAGCGTGAATTCTGCTCGATGCACTATATAAGCATGATGTGTAATAAATGTGATAGAAAATGAAAATGTAGTATAGACTGTAGAGGGTGGTACAAATTTATTGTTGTTGAAATTTTATTTTTGGTGATCGACGTTTTCGACCCCCCGCACAGTTTGGTCCTTTTCCGAAAAAGATTTTAAAATTAACTTGTTATTTTAAATGGTGAAAGCTCAGTTTTCGCAAAAATCGAAGAAAGAAGTACTTGTTATTAACTTTTTGTAAATTAAAATTTAGTCAATTTTCGAAGAATAATCAAGGAATGATTTGCAACCAATAACTTTTAATTGGACCCCACAACCCCCTTGTTTTGTGTCTGGAAAATGCCCCGACAAATTACATTTATTATTTTTATTCAACAAGGGATAAATTATACAGCTGATGAATTTTAAAAATACTATTTTTTGTGAAATATGATTTGCAATTGTTTGTACAAATTTCGATTTGTAATGTTTGTTTAGTGGCTAAATTTCAATCAGAGAGAATAGGATTACTGAATCAAATCAGTAAGAATTTTCACTGATTCACAACGCAATGAATTTTAATGAAGTTAATGAATTTTAAGAATTATATTTTATGTTGTCGCTTATTGATCAGTATTTTCTTATCTCGACAAAATCGGTCTGACGAATTAACTATCAATGACGTAATTGAAAAAAATTGTTTGAATAATGAAAAAAGTTTAATTAATTGTACACTTTCTTTTAGAAAAAAATATATCTCTGTATATTCATTAACTGCCTCATTATTTCCAGAAATTAGTAACATTTCAAGATTTATATGGGAAAAATGGTTGAAACAAAAGAAAAAAATGTTTAAATATCTGTTAAAATATCCTTAAAAAATATGTTACTTTCAACATTCGTTAATTGTATAATTAATTCCAGAAAAAAATCAATTTTCACGATTTACAGGGGAACATATTGTTCAATCAAATAAAAATTCTTTAAATTTGCCAAAGATGTTAAACAAGAAATAATAAAATAGATCATTTTTTCTGAAAAAGAATAACATTATAAGATTTACAGGGGAAAAAATTGTTTAAAAAAATACTAATTGTTCAGATAATCAAAAATTATTTAGGCATTTTCCGGGCACAATTAAAAGTTATATATTGCTTGGAAATCGATCCTTAAATACTTCTTATTAAGTGACTGAATTTTAATTTAAAATAAAGTCAACAACAAGTACTTCTTCTATAATTGGCAATTATTTAAACAATTTTCATTCTTTTAAACAATTTTTTCCCCTTTATATCATGAAAATTTATTATTTTTTGAAATTAATACCGCAGTTAATGAATGTTGAGAGCGCTATATTTTTGTTGAAAGCCAGTTTGCAATTATTTAAACAATTAATATAACTTGCTCCTGTTCATAGGAAAGATGGAGAAAATTCTAGTTTCAAAAATTTGTTAACAATATGTCCCTTATTAATTATTATTTTCTTATCTGAACGAAATTGATCTGAAAAATTAACGATCAATAACGTAACTGAAAGAAATTGTTTAAACAAATGACAATTCTTCAAATATTTGCCAAATAATTATGTTAAACAAGAAATATTTCTCTTGGCATTCATAAAATGTATCATTTATCCCGAAAAATAATAACTTTTTACGATTGACAGGGAAAAATTATTGTTTCATCAATTGAAAATTAGTTAAAAATACATTGGAACTTGTAACTTATCGAACAAAAATAATTATTGTTGAAAAATATAAAAAATACCATTTATAGCATGAGTTTTGCATAAAACTGCTGTTTTTCATTTGTTTTGATCATTTTTCGGGCAC
>CAKNWT010314391.1:5012-24239 GCA_932066315.1 Andricus coriarius | reverse complement strand
CCCAAAAACATATGTAAAAGGTTTTTGAAGTTCATTGCACGGCTTTTCCTGAATTTGACCTTGAAATGACCTTGAACCTGACGTTATGGAGATAATTAGACGTCGGATTAATATTCAGCGACCCCAAAAACTTATGTAAAAGGTTTTTGAAGTTCATTGCACGGCTTTTCCTGTATTTGACCTTGAAATGACCTTGAACCTGACGTGATGGAGGTAAATAGACCTCGGATTCATATTCAGCGCGTCAAAATACATAAGGATAAAGTGGTCTTGTCAAATAGTCATCACCTTTTTTTTTTTTGTAAACCAGTGTAATTCGAGAAATTTAGAAAGTTGCAGGTGAACAATTTTTTCAAGTGGTTTGGACAGGGCACATAAAATAGAAATAGGCCGGAAATCTTTCGGAGAAGTAGGTTTAGAAATTTTGGGAATAAGGCATATAACAGCCTTTTTCCAGATATCTGGGAAGATACCGACCTGAAGAGAATCATCATAGATATGCAATAGAATAGGAAAGCTAATTAGAAGGGCAAGTTTAATCATTTTGATTGATATTCCATCATTTCCAATGGCATTTGATTTGATTTCAAGTGTTTTTTCCAAAAGTATTTCAGGTGTGATGTCGTCGAAAAAGAAGTTAGATTCATTAAATGTTGAATTAACAGTGGTAGTGGAAAACGATGATAATAAGTCTGGAACTGGGAATGTATAAAAAGTCTTTAAAAGGTCATCAGGCTTAAAATTACTATCTATAGATTCGTGCTTGGGCGGGATTAGGTATAAACGTCTAAGAAGATGACAAATGTCCTCTTTTTTGTCTCTCTGTGCAATCTCGTTATAATTGTATTGATTGAAAGCATCTCTAATCTTAGTTTGAACCAGGTTCCTTAGTTTACGACATTGAGGTTGCATTATACTGCTTTTTGTTTTTTTTGCAAGTCGGCGCTTGCCATCACGTTCCCTCATCAGATTTTTGATTTCGGATATTATCCAGGGGGAGCTTTATTAAAGTTTTTAGGAACGTGTAGCGGAGAAAATTTATTGAATGCGGATACTAGGTTATTAGTCAGAGCGTCGATTTTATTATTTATATCTGTATCTAGCAATATTTTTTCCGAATCATACGTCATTAGATGTTCGTGGAATGTATATTCATCAATTTTAGAGAGATTTCTCACCATTCTTTGGGTTAGTTTTGAATTTAGATTATAGGAAAATTTAAAGGCAATGTTAATCAAGTCGTGGTTAGAGGGAAAAGGGATAGCATGCTGTTCGTAGGAGACAACCTTATCAATATCATCTAGAATCATTAAGTCAATACGAGTACTGGAACGATCAGTATGGTGAGGGGAATCATGAGGCACAATCGAATGTCCCGAAGAGTGTACCAAAGATGTTAGATATTTAGAATGATTGGAAGTGTGATTTAGGTTAGTTTTAAAATCTCCAGTAAGGATAATGTTATTGAAGTTAGGAATAAATGAAAAAATTACCGATTCAAGCTCTGTGCCATAGGAGGAATTGGGTGGTTTATATACTACTCCCAATAAAAAACTATCAGAAGTTGACTTAACTTCAACAAAGAGAAATTCAGTCGTGGGGTAAGTAGCTACTGAACTCACACCAACTACAGTACCATTCAGACTATCATGCAGAAAAAGACAAACTCCATCACCTCTTCTCTCGTCTCTGTCTCTTCGAAAAAGCGAGTAGTTGTCAATTGCAACGAGGCTAGAGGATATATTGGGAGTTAACCAGGACTCAGAAACAGCTATTATATCGTAGGAACACGAACTGAAAAAATATTTGAATTCTAGAAAATGTGCCAAGAGAGACTGTGCGTTCACATGACAAATGCTCAAGGTACCCATGGATATATTGAAAGAAAGATTTCATAAAAAGACAATTCAAAAATGGGAAGCTCACGCAGCTCACATAAAAAATGACTGAGACAAAAAACCATTATCAGCACAACCCAAACTAAGTGGATACAATTCAAATTAGAATATCGGCAATGGATACAATTAAAAAAGATACTAAAGGAATAATAAACAATGTTGAATACAATTTCGTAGAACCCGAGACAAATTCTCGACAAAAGTGGACATGATTGCGTAAATTGATATCCGGATATCCGGAGTGCTGTAAATATTGGCATGAAATTAGAACATTTAAGGTATCCAAAGTACAAGGTATAAAAAAATGAAAAATGTTAAAAATATATTGGTCAACGGGCATTAAATAACCAAACAATAATAATATCACACCATTGTGTGTGTAACGATACCGTAGAAAGCCCAATTGCTATTGAAATCGTTGTACGTGTTGCAGTAGTGATAGCTGAATCTTAGGCGTGCCATGATCCTTTCGACAAAAGATATTTCCTCCGGCAATCCAAAGATATTGTATTTTTCTCATTATCTGGCCGGCCAAGATTTGTCGCAGAGAAGTCTCGTACTTTTTTCCTCTGCTCGATTATTTTGTCTCTTACCAACTGTCTGCTAAACTTGGCAACGATGATAGGTGCGAGCAGCAGATTAGATGTTGGGGATTCCCGAATGCGATACACATTCATAATGTCTTTTTTAGCGAAGGGAGCATCAAGAGCATTGGCAACGGATTCTAGGACCGACGGAAGATCCTCATTCGGCTTCATAGGTAACCCGTGAATTTCAAGGGTACTTTGAAGTGCAGCTTGCTCTTGGTAATTGAGAGAAGCTTCAAGTGAGGCGACCTTCAATTTGAGCGCGCTTGCCTCTGTCTTTATTTGTGTGACCTGATCCGCACTGCTAACAGTAAAACTTTTAAGCAGATTTATTCTACGAGAATTCTCTGAAACATCTGTCTTAATTTCCTGAACCGTAGTGTTGATTTTTGTAATCCAATCATGCTGCTTAGTTTCGAATTCCTTGAACAGGTTTCTAATCTGTTCCTGCGCCTGCACGGCCGCTTCCCTCTGAGCTTGTAAGACCGCACTATGTATAGCCTCGATGAATCCAGGCGGCAGGGGTGTTGTTAGTAAGGGGTTAGTTACCTGATCCTTACTGGCAGGGTGATATTTCCACTTAGCAATGAGCTTTGATCTAATCCTGAAGAGGTGTCGCTAGCATTCGGTGATTTGCAGTTCACGCAATAAAAATCGATTATTCCTTTTTTCAGATCATCAAATTCTTTTCTTGACAATCCGACATTGACACAGGCTAAATGGCTGATTACACCACACTTTGTGCAGGAAACAACACCCTGCGATTCTCTGGATATTGTCTTATTACACTCGGGACAAGCACCCATCGTAATACGTATTAACTGCGCGAGAACTGTCGACCTCCGAAACTGAAAAACAGTTTTTTAAACACCAAAGAGCCCAAAACTCACTAAATGCAACATATACACTGCACTCCGAACACAAATGCAATTACTAAGACACAATACAAAGTGCAAAACTGTCTAATAAATAAGTTATGGTAAGTATAGAGCGAGACGAAACGGAGCGCTCATTAAGAACCGAACAGGCCCACACCCCATGCATCTGTAACAAGGTTATTAAAGAACTCGCGTAAAAATTCTACACCGAAAAAATCCAGGAAACTTGATGGTGAAGATGGGGATAAAACCATAGAATATCAGTCTCTCTTGAGCGGTAGCGAGAACTGGGAAAGTACCAAAGACTCCGAAGCTGCAGATAATGATGATACTACTGTTAAAAGGAATACGAAGCCACGTACCTGGATGGGTTTCAATCTCTAAAAAATGAAGCAATTATAAGACATATATTATAACCCTTCGCATGAGGCTTCTTACCCTGGCGTAGAAAAGATTGCCAGGTCTGCACGGAAAAATATTCCACGTAAGCAGGTAAATGACTGGTTAAAAAGTCAAGATGCATACAATCTCTATCGTCCTATTAGACGTAAATTTGCCAGACAACATTATAGTGTTTGTAATATTGATAATGTTTGAGAAATTGACCTAGCAGACTTGAGATCTTTGAAAAGCTACAATGATGATTTTGCCTATCTACTGGTTGTCATTGATGTTTTGAGCAAGTTTGCCTAGGTTGAACCACTGCAAAGTAAAACTGCATCTGAGGTTAAAGAAAAATTTGAACGAATTCTTCATAGAACCGGTGATAGAACACCAGTTTACCTACAGAGTGATAAAGGAAAGAAATTTATCGGTAAAGTTTTTCAACAATTCTGGTCAGATCGTGAAATACAATTTCGCGTTACACGTGATCCAAGTATAAAGGCCGCCATTGTTGAACGTTTCAACCGTACTCTCAAGGAGCGCATGTGGCGGTACTTTACACACCGTAATACGCATCGATATTTTTGTTCTTCAGCCAATAGTACATGCATACAACAATGCTCGTCAATCCAGCATACGTATGGCGCCATCTACAGTGAATCTTTATAATGCTGCTGTAGCTTTTGCAAATATACAACGACGATTTGTAAGAGAAGTTGGCCGTAAACAGTACCTAAATACAGCGTGGGTGATGTTGTACGCATCAGTCGTGCTAGAGACATCTTTGAAAAAGGATATGAAGCTGGCTGGACAGAGGAGCTGTTTGTTATTAAAAAGGTTATCACCTGGCGAATACACGCACCTATCTTATGCGAATTCAGAGATTTAGCTGGAGAGGATATTGATGGAATTTGCTACGAACAAGCATTGGCTGATGTTAAAAATAAGGACGTACAAAACGACGAGTTTATTGTTGAAAAGGTGATTCAATCAAAGGGTCGTGGAGCTAAGAAGCAGCTCCTTGTAAAGTGGGTTGGGTACCCTGACAAATTCAACTCGTGGATAGTAGCTACAGAGCTAAAAACTCTACAATGAATGACGAAGATCAGTTTTATCTCATTTTACCAAGTGATAGTAGTATGAAGTATTTTCCACAGAATACAATCACCCACTTCATCACACAACTTCCACATGAAATTCGACTGCATGGTCGCTGGGTGGTGGGACTTACAGAGATTCCGTTTCCACGATCATTTCTCCATGTGAGAGGTGCATCAAGCATGGAAAATCGCACCTCAATTGTACCAAAATCAATTGTAGAGAAAATAGGGCTCATTGAACAATCTACTGGAGAAAATATGTAAGGAGGATTGTAAAATTCCGGGTCGCCACTTTCTTTTAATCAGTTAGAAGATATCTCAAATTCTAGGTTTTGCACCTCACATACTTTTACCTATCGATTCATATATGGCAAACCATCCACCAAGTTTATCCAATGGACTACTAGGTAAACTTTTTGTCTATTGCGATATATGCGAGCCGCGTATCACTGGAAATGTAAAAACACCACTCTTGCGAGTCGTACCGGTTGATATGAAAAATTATATTTTTGGATCCACCCAGGTGATAAAATTTTCACCACCTCATTATATACCTATTCTTCATACTTCATTCCGTACAATAGAAATAGATATAAGGGATCATCTGGGACTTGGGGTACCATTCGAGCTTGGCACGTCAACCGTGACACTTCATTTCAAACGGATTGCGTAAACATGAGTTATTACACAGATTACTCTACAACTCAAGTCGGCGGTGGAGGAATTCCCCAAATTTACATTGGCTTTCATTACCAGAGAGGGCATGGTATAGGTAGTTTTCTCGGAGGCCTTCTCAACGAGTTTTACAATTTCTCACACGTGGCGCAAGAGTAGTTGGAAAAGAAGCACTACGCCATGGAATGAATGTTATTCATGATGTGGAACGTAACATACCATTTAAGCAGGCAGTGAAAACACGACTCAAAGAGACTGGAAAACAATTAAAGAGCCGAGCCATGGAAAAGGTGGAAAGTCTGATGAACGGATCGGGATATAAATTGACTGGGAAGAAGAATAATCTTCAGTCGTTCGGCGTTCGCAGCGTGTTGAACATCGCAGGAAAACCTCTTAGAAGAAATAAAAAGGGTGGGAAAATCAAGAAGAAGAGGAAGATGAAAACGGCTGTTAAGAAAAAGACAAGTAAAAAATCTAAGAGGAAAAAACGAGCAAAAAGTACGAAGAGATCTGTGATTGACATTTTTGGAAACAAGTAAAAAATGTCATTTTTACACTCTCACTCGTGTGAGTGTTTAAAATCGGAATTGGATCTCTTTTCTCGACCTACAACACAAACGTCCATAGAGGGCTCTCAATGGGTACACTACAAGTCAGCTTCATCTCTCACAGATGACTCACCCATCGAGTTTGTAGTTCCAGGCCAGGGGGATGAGTACATTGATCTTGCACATACACTTCTAAGTGTAAGAGTCAAACTAATCACTCCTAAAAAAACTGCAGAAAACACTGCCAGTGTAGAATCCGTTGGGCCTATCAACAATTTACTGCATTCCATGTTTAACCAGGTGGATGTATACTTTAATCAGAAGCCTGTATCCCCGCCAAAGAATGCTTATGCATACAGAGCGTATATTGAATCTCTGCTCAACTATGGACCAGCCGCGAAAAAGAGTCATCTCACATCAGCATTATGGCTTGATGATAGAGCTGGTAAAATGGATGACGTCAGAACGCAAAACCAGGGTCTCATTGATCGACGACTTATATTGAGTGAAGGAAGAAAAGTTGATCTAATTGGTCATTTACACAGTGATGTTTTCAATCAAGATAAATTTCACTTGAATAGTGTTGAACTTAGAGTTCGACTGGTGCGTTCCAAGGATGCTTTTTGCCTTATGGATCATACTAATCAGGCTTATGTCCATATTGAAGAAGCATCTCTTCTTATAAGGCGTGATAAGATCAGTCCTGGAATTCTTCTTGCACACGCAAAAGCCCTTTCTCAGGGTACGGCCAAGTATCCACTCACCAGAGTAGAGGTTAAAACACTCACAATTCATTCTGGTGTTTAAAGTGAAACTCTCGATAATGTTATACTTGGTCAACTACCTCAAAGGGTCATTATTGGATTTGTCGAAAATGACTCATTTGACGGCCATCGTGGTAAAAACCCATTCAATTCCAAACACTTCAATATCAATAATTTCTCTCTCTACGTGGATGGTATGCAAATCCCGTCAAAGCCTTTGATCTGACTCCTGATCTTTCTGCAAATTGTCAATCACACTAGAATCTTGTTAACCATGGCAGCCTTCGAATTGAACTTCGTGTAGAAGAAGCACTACAGCAAACTATTAATTGTTTAGTCTACGCTGAATATGACAATGTCTTGGAAATTGACGCGTCCAGACAGATTATAGTAGATTATAGCGGTTAAAACCTGCACAGACCTGCATAAACCTGTTTAATAGAACTTGTTTTCACTGTCGGTTGAAAATGCAAGGGGCAAAACGAAGAATATGCACCAGGGTATATAAGACGCTCTGTTCAGTTGCTTGCAGTCTCTCGTAAAGGTCTCTTCATCCCCACCTTGACTGTTGACTGAGAACATGGATTATATAATCGACATACAAGACTTTCGAGATATAGATGATCACTTTATACCAAAGGAAGTGGCTGTCGTTGCCGTTGATCATAAATACACAGCCCATTGGATTGTTGGGGCACAATATCTCTTCTCTGAACTTCCTGCAAGTGCAAAATCACAAAACAAGTGGTTAACCTCTTTCTATCATGGAATTAAATGGTTCGATGGAGACATCCCACTAAAGTTTTTATATTCAAACCTTCGAGAGGTGGCCAAAACAGCATCACAGATTTACAAACGTGGTCGGGAAAAAGCCTCGCTTTTGCAAGACTGAATCTTCAAATAAAGCAACTGCTTCTAAGCCTTGTGCTTACGAAATTGTGAGTATTAAAATGAACAGTCTGGAGATACTGCAGGCTCTTCAGGTTTTACAAGTGCCCACGATTGGTGTATACCCAGCAGATCAAATTCCCAAAACCTGGATAAGACCGGCTGCAATAGTGGATAACACTGATAACCACACTCAGCCTGGTTCCCACTGGGTCGGAATCTATATCGACGGAAGCGGTAGAGGATCCTACTTTGACAGTTACGGGATACCGCCTCTTATTCCTCAACATCTTCATCGTCTACGTAGAAAATCCGGCCTCTACAGATGGAATACCAAACAACTACAGAGCACCTCATCAAATGTATGCGGTCAGTTTTGTATCATGTTTCTTCATCATATGTGTAATGGTGGTACTTTGGCCATTTTACTGATATTTTTACGGACAGTCTATTAGATAATTATCGTATTGTGGTAAACTTTCACAAAAGACTTTTAGACACGTATAAATTGAAATTGGTTAAAACCCTAGACTCTAAACACAATGGCAGATGTGTTTGCTCACCACGAAATAAAAATCGGTTAGATACGTGTGTACAATCATGTTTGTCGAAACTCGCTACTTTGTACCTTTTGTAAATATGATACATGTATTGTATAGGTGATAAGTTTTGTTCTCTTCTCTCATATGGAATAGTTAGTTGGAAATCCTCGAATTTAGCCATTTCTCTTCGTTCGAATCCCTCTCGTATTTGTAATAAATAATCTCGCTACCTTATAAGTGTACTCTTACTTATAGAATAGAATTAAGAATTTAGATGTTATTTTTTACTACGTTTCTCAGGTACCTATATTTATATCCGCAGAATTAAGTATCTAGATGTAATTTTTTTTTTGATCAAGAATAAATAAAAAATACATGTAACCAGGAAAAATATGTTTTAGTTAACTCACCTCTCCTTTAGCTTTAGTTACTTATCAAAATTTGTTTTTAGAGGTTAATTTGAAAAAATTTTCATTTGCAATTTTTTAAAATAATTAATTTTTATAATAAAAATTTCTTGCTTTTAAATAGCTAGATTAGACGTAGGCCACTCTACTGACCCCCCACTCCAAATTCTCCATACTACACAACATGGCGGACCCCCCACCCCAAATTCTCCATAGTGTGCGCTATCTACTCGCGGCCATGTTTATATGACACCGCAGCGCCCCTTTTGGCGCGGTGGTTGTTTTAATTCCCAATGTTATACAATCTGAAGGGTAGTTGACATAAAGTTGACCACTTTAAGAGCTAGTCATTTTCAACTTTTTAAAATTTTATGAGACTTCCTGTAGCAATTATAAACAAAAAAGTACGCACAATGTCTTGTCCGAAACTACAAATTTAATTAGATATAATGTAACTTATATTGAGTTGAAAAAGGCAATATTCAAGAAGAGGGTTTAATATTTTGATATTAGGATTTCAAAAATCACTTCAAAGTCTATTCAACAAATATTCAAAAAATGCACTAAAGGATTCATTTTATACTCAAAAAGACTTTTGTACAGTTGAAAATCGATTTATCAACATTGATTCCAAATAATAATAAATAATCGTTACTATTTTTGAATAATATTTTTGATAAAATTTAAGGTCATCCTCCGTATTAATTTATTTTTCTATAAAATGAGATGATGTTTTTAAATGTTGAAGATGGACCCAAATATATCTTCATTTTTTCGATATTTAATAATATTTTTACGTGTTCTGTTTATATTTTTAAACGATTTTTGAAACCCTCATTAATTTTCATCTCCATACCTATGTCACGTCATCGGACCTCTATGTTGGAGCTACTAATTGTTAAGGACACGCGACAGTCTTCTACGTGACCAATTATTACATGCTATTATATTCGGCGCTTTTATAACTTTAAAAATATGAATAATTCTTTTTAATGTTGGGAAATTGTTCAAAATATATAAGGGCACGTCTCTCTGGCACGCTTGAAAATTTGATTTATTTCGAAATTTGCATTGTCTAAAATTGACAACTTTTTAGCAATCTACCTTAAAATTTTAAATCATCTGAATTCTGCTCGATGAGAGTAGTTTGTGAAATTATAAAAAACATTGTTAGTTTTACTATTATCAATATATATTTTACATTTAACTATTATATAACAAAGGAAAATAGCAAATTTAATAATGAATATAGTAAATGTTTCATAGCATATTATGCGAAAATCTCCTTTTCTTCTCAAAGTTACTTTTTAAGGCACAATTTGAGTAAAATGTTCCATGTTCTTGACAATTTTTTATTCTTTCTTAATGAAATAATGATTCGATAATCATTATCAATTAGTAATTGAAGAAAAATTATTGTTAGTTAGTTAAACTTAGATTCTCACACAGTTTTCAATATTAACATTGTTGCACTTTTACATGAATAACAATGTTTCTACTAATTTTACAAAAAATATTTCTTTATATGACGGGTAATTTTTAAATGGTTTATTTTCAAGATTTCTACATTCAATCCACGCTACACCAAAATAAAAAACTAATATGCAGCTCCAGCTACTGAGAAGAACGGCAACGTCGCACGCATAGTAACCGAACTGTAAGCAAAATAAAATGCGCCGGCTTAAATAGAAAAAAACTACCATTATACTTTGTTTTTCTTTCTAAAGAATTATTTTACGAGACTCTGAAACCATTTTTACAAAAATTTTTCTTTTTGAAACTATAAGTTTCAGCTACAGAATAAACCCCCCGTTATTGTCAAATGTCCTCGTTTTGAGACCGTCTGAATGTACGTGCGTATGTGGGTATAAATGTAGATTTTGAGACTGTCAGCACGATAAGACAGCTCCACAAAAAAAAGTTGTCTACCCCAGAAACCAGAATAGGCTTCGCCTACGTTTTTGAGGTCACTGAATCCGAATCCGGGGTCCGTTTGGCTCCATCCCGTCAGATTTCGTCCCTAAACTCAAAAAACATGAAAATCGTTGTTTTTAGGTGAAACATGATTTCAATGCAAAGAGGTCATAGCCTATGTTTTCGAGGTTGCTGATTACGAATTTGGAGTTGTTGTGGTTTTATGACGTCACACTTTGTCCCTAACCTAAAAAAACTACTTTATTGGTAATTTAATGTAAAATATGTATTTTTTCACCGCAAAGTGGTCATATCCTGTGTTTTCGAGGTCGCTGAGTACGAATTCGGAGCCGTTATATTTCTATGACATCACATTCCGTCTCTAACCTAAACAAAAAACTGTAAATTGGTGATCTTATGTGAAACATGTATTTTTTCAATGCAAAGCGGCGATATCCTATGCTTTCTAGGTTCCTGAGTACAAATCCTGAGACCAGACTCGCCAGTCGTTCAAATCCTCGTTAAACGAAAATTGAAAGCTAGTAAAAAATCAGTTAATGCTGTTGACAGCATTGTCCAGATAACAACTGTGCGAACCAGCAATATGCACGTCCGCGCACTTTATAATTGTATGTTTGAATATCAGATCATGCATGCATTTTTGTTATTTTCTCTCAGTATGATCTTGTTGCTTGAAAGAGTGACGACATCCTGTTACTCCGACAGATTATGTGAACGATGACGACTGCCCTGAAAGGGGATGAGTAGAATGATTCGTATCACTATCTGTTGGAGTAAAGAAGCCAGTAGGAGGGTACTGCCTTGCAAGGGGGCATTAGGGTGTGAGGATGAAACCGTTGTGTGTCCGACGACGAGTTGACTTTGTCCTCGTCAAAGTCGGTAAGCCCTAATATTTCGCCCTGGGGAGGTATGAGGGTTATCACCTCCAGGACAGAAGACTCACCTGCGATCGACCGTTGACAAGTCTGTCAGCGGCATCAACTCATTTTCGACTAGCTTTCAATTTTCGCTGGACGAGGAATCAAACGAGTGGCGAGTCTGCGGTCTGTTGGGTTAAGAGTTTTTCCGAAGTTACGTATCAAAGTTAAAAGGCTGGGACCGTGGTACCGAACGGATTCAGGATTTGTACTCAGGAACCTAGAAAACATACAATATGGCCACTTTCCATTAAAAAAATACATGTTTCACATAAAGTTACCAATTTACCGCTTTTTTTTTAGATTAGGGACGGAATGTGATGTCCAAATTTATTCAGAAAAAAAGGATCTCTTTCCTCACTCTACTCACCAGTAGAGTGAGAGGAGAGAGATCCTTTTTTTCTGAATAAATTTGAATTTTAATAAAATTTTAATTTATATCTCCATCTAGTCTTTAAAGACGAAATAATTCGTCTGTATTAGAAGATTAAACTTTGATCGATATTGTAGATTTCCATTATCCACAGGATGTGTGGTAGGTTTTATTAACCGATTGAAAATGACCATCTCTGATGATAATATCGATTCGTACTTGAATGTGATGTCATAGAAACACAGCAACTCCGAATTCGTACTCAGCGACCTCGAAAACATAACATATGACCACATTGCATTCGAGAAATACATGTTTTACATAAAATTACCAATAAACTATTGTTTTAGGTTAGGGACATAGTATGACGTCATATAACCACAATAACTCCTGATTAGTACTCAGCGACCTCGAAAACATAGGATATGACCACTTTTCATAGGTAAGAATCATGTTTCACCTGAACGCAGCGGTTTTCATGTTTTTTGAAGTTAGGGACGAAATATGACGCGATGGAGCCCAACGGACCCCGGATTCGGATTCAGAGACCTTAAACACGTAGGATAAGCCTATTCTGATTTCTGGGTTAGACCAGTTTTTTTTGTGGAGCTGTGTAACTTTCGAAAGAATTGAGAGATTGGATTGGGCTTTGGTATACTCTTCAAGTGTCCTAAAATGATGGTGAAGTTCGCCAGCCAGCTATTTTGCACGAAAATTTAAAAAGTGAGCACATTTAAAATAATTTGGGACCACTTTTTTGGAGATTTAAAAATTCTATGTACGGATTTTTGGAGATTCAAAAATTCTATGTACCGATTTTTGGAGATTTAAAAATTCTATGTACGGATTTTTGGAGATTTAAAAATACCATGTACGGATTTTTGTAGGGCGCAAAAATACCAACAATTCATCCCTATGACTTTTTTTGATAAAATAAAAATTACTGGAGTTATAGCATTTACAAAATTCTAAAAAACAAACGAAAATGAACATTTTAGGCCAAAAAACGCACGATATGAAACAAAATCAAGATGAGAAAAACGTTGCTTTTTAAACACCTTACAATGTTGTCATAACAACTTTTTCAATTTTTAGAAAAATCATAAATTCCATTTTACGGTTGAACTATGCAAGGTATGAAAAAAGATAAAGAAACAATAATTATGCATATAAACAGATCTATAAATTTGTTAGCAATCACTTTTTGATAGGATGCGTAGTTTTTGTTATGGTTTTAGAAAATAAAATTAAAAATAAAAGAATTATGTTTCTGGACAAAAGACACAAGAGACGAAAAATTTAATAGACAAAAGTTGGTCAACCTAAAATGACCTACAAATTTGTTATAAACTTTTGTTATACAAATTTTCTAAGAACCGCTGTACGCTAGGATGCGTATTTTTGATTCAAATCATAAAAATAACATTAAAAATAAGCAAATTAAATATGTGAAAAAAACGACACAAGTTGCAATAAAATGTTACAATAAAGTTACAATAAATGTTAAAATAAAGTGTTACAGCCCTAGGGGCTGTAACACCTTGTAGTTGGCGGGGAGGCTTAAGCATGTATATGGATATTAATGAAAGGATCCTTATAAACGGGCTCTCCTGGGTAAGAGGAAAAGGATCCCTATAAACGGGCTCTCCTTGTATGCGTGATTACAATATGGTATAAGGGTGAAAGAACCCAGCTAACGCGGGCCTTCTGGATCCCTGGGTCGAGGCCCCTCCCGGACCGATTTACAGTTTTGAAAGCCGGACAGGAATGACCTGCGGCCCGCATAGCGACCAAGGAACAGCCCTGAGTTTGTTATGGTGGTCTGCAAATGGATATTTGAACATTGAGTATCGCAATCAATGTGACCACCCCCCTAAGCCACGGGTGTAGAGTGATCGTGCTCGTGGCACTTTGGTACCTAGGGATTACGAAGGTTCCCTAACAGCCTCTCGGGGACACCGGACGACTAATTACTAAGACTAAGACTAATTACTCGGGGAGCCGAGTAATTAGTCTTACCCCGGCATGCGGAGCTCTGCAGGAGCGGACCTTTTATTTCCCTAGCTTCTGGTGGGATCAAAATGCAACACGAAAAAACAAAAGCAAAATCTAAGGAGGGAGGAAGGGAGGTGGCTCCCCATCTGCCTCTCTGGCAAGCCAAATTTAGGTGGCGGCTGTGCCCCCAGCTCCCTCGGGAGCTGAGGGATCGACAGTCCTTCTGAACGACGCTATGGTAACGGGAGAGAACAGTCAATTCCCCATAAAAAAACGCATCAACGGTTCGCTGAAAAGGAGACTGAAGACGCAAGCGCAGCAGGCTAGCAGAGCAGCTGCGGGAGCTGGAACGTCGGCAGCTACAGAGCTGACATCCAGCACTGAGGTCCAGAAGAGAGGTAGGGGGTCAGAGGACAATCCACCGGGGGTGGCTAAGCTTTTGAAGAGGCGCAAGACGGCCCAGCAGCCGACGGACAGAGATTCGTCGGGGGCTGGACTGACGGCCGCACGAAGGACAAAACCCTGACGATGGTGGTGGCCGCTACCAACTACGTGGACTCAATGCTCACTACGGAGCAGTACGAGTTCTTCAGGGAGGCTACCTGAAGGGCGCTCAAAAGAGTGTCTCCAGATCGATGATCGAAATTCGTGACCTCCTTTTGCAGGGGAGGGTTCTTCGTATTTGTGACCGCAGAACTAGCGACTAAAGCTTGGCTACTCAATGCAGTGGCCGAGACAAAGCTGGAGGGATTCTACCCCTCACTTAAGACAGCATCCTGGAGAGTCTTCAGGCACGATAGACCTCAGGAAGAGAACACAGTAGAAGGCACCAGGCATCTCCTCGTTGTGCAGATTCCTGAGTCCCAGACGAGGTTGCTGGCCAGGGACAGGAGGAGCCTGTTGGGACATAGGAAGATCGGGAGCAGTCCTAAATGATTGCCCCTGGTCTAACCATTACCCAAATTAACTTGCAGCACAGCAAAGGCGCCTCTGCAGTTTTTAAAAGAGGCATGGCTCCAAGGCACACAGGTATCTCGCTAGTCCAAAAAGCTTGGTTAGTTTGAGATACCATAAGGGGATTAAGGGGGTCTGGTCTGTTTTGTCACAGGGACCCCAAGGCGGTCAAACCAAGGGCCTGTATACTTGTGAAGGCAGTTAACGCTGTCCCGCTGCTTTAGCTATGTTCGAGAGTCCTGATGGTGATGACCATGGATCTCAAAGGAATAGGAAGACTAGTTCTGGGATCGGCTTATTTTCCTTATGACAGCGATACCAATCCAACTGTGGAGGTACGTACACTGGTGGAATATTGCAGGGTAAGGGGTATTCCTCTTGTTCTGGCATGCGATTCTAATTCCCACCATACTTTGTGGGGCAGCACGGACATCCACTCAAGAGGTACCTACCGGAATACCTAATCACTACTGATTTAGATATTCTTAACACGGGGAACACCCCGACGTTCCATAACTCGGTCAGGGAGGAAGTCATTGACATCATTCTCTGTATCAGTAGTTTTAGAGATAATATCAAGAAGTGGAGAGTTTCAGATGAACCCACGCTCTCAGATCGCTCAGAGATAGAGTTTACGTTGAAATCCATTGTACCCGCTGGCCCCAAATGGGCCCCAGTGGTTCCCAGGTCAATTTGAGACGTCGATACCCTGGAGATGGCAGCAAAAATGTTCACGGAAGCCATCAAAGCTACTTATGAATGTAACTGTCGACCTTCAAGAGTCCGAAAGGCTGGGGAGGCACACTTTTGGAATGGGAAACTCGAAGAGCTTCACAGGGAAGCCAGAGAGAGGTTCAGATGTGCCAGTACTGGCAAAATGAAGGAATTATGGACCTCATTCACAACGATGAGGGATGAATACAGGGGTGCAATACGTATGGCAAAGCAGGAAAGCTGGACCAACTTTTGCACAGACATCGAGAAGGGAGCTGAGGCGGCTAGACTGGATAAGCTGCTTTCTCGAATTCCGGACGCTATTCTCGGCACTCTGAAATTGCCCGGCGGAGGGTACTCGGAGTCGGACGGGGATACCTTGGCTCAGCTGATTAAGGCACGTTTCCCGGGCTTTTCAAGGTTTGGAAAAAAGGGGACGACACCTCAGAGGCAACAAAAGTCGCCTGCGGACCAACTGGGCCCGAAACGGCAGCTAGCTGACGAGATTGTCACCCCTGCCAGGGTCTGCTGGGCCTGACGTTGCGACATGTCCCCGCGGCATGGTGGGGTACGAGAGTACTCTTTATTTCGAAAGTAGGTAGGATCGGTTATACCTTACCCAAGGTGTGGAAAGACTTGTGGATAGATATATCCGCGATAAGGTCTTGTCAAGGAAGCCACTTCATAAGGAGAAAAACGCCTATAGGGCTGGTCACTCGACAGAGATAGCCCTAAGCGGAGCAGAAAACATAATTGAAGGACATGGGGAACCGTTGACTCGGGATGCCCGTAGGGAGGAGTTTGATCGCCCTTGCTGTGGTGCTTGGTAGTGGATGAACTGCTTCATCTACTCCTGAGTAAGGGCCACCACGTCATAGGCTATGCGGACGATATACTGGTTATCGTGCGCAGCCAGAATCTGGACGAGCTCTTCGAAGTAATGCGAAGTAATTCGGAGTAGCGACTCTATGGCTCTGTAGGAGAGCCATAGGGAACATTTGGAGCTTGAAACCGGAGATGCTTATGTGGATCTGCACAGCGATCTTGCGACCCAGGCCAACCTATGCGGCGGTGGTCTGGTGGAGCAGGGTCGAGCTCTGGATTGTGAAGTCTTGACTGGAAAGGATCAGGGGACTGATTTTGAGAGGCGTCACTCGTGCCTCGAAGCCGACACCCACGATGGCACTGGGGGGCACTACTAGGTTTGGAGCCCCTCCATCTCACTATCAAGGCCGTGGCTGCGAAGGCGGCCTGGAGAATAAATTTTGTAAATGACAGAAGGATGTCGACAGCAGTAAATATTCCAGTCGATATCGCGAGGAGGCCGACCCTGAATATGCCGAGGGAAAAAATGGCCACTCGCTACCTCTTCGGCAAGAAGTATCGAGTTAGCCTATCCAAGAAGGAGGAATGTATTAGCGGTGACTCACACCTGCCCAGTGATGGAGACAACTGGTTTACAGATGGCTCCATGAACGAGGAGAATGCAGGAGCCAGTATATATCGTAGAAGGAATGGAATGGGCTTCACAATTGAGATGGGGTCCTACACCACAATTCTACAATCTGAGATAGTGCCATACTCCAGTGCGCCTACAAGGCAAAAGAGTATCACAATTCAAGGAACATCCGTATCTGCTCAGACAGCAGGGCTGCTATATTAGCCTTGAATGGAACAGCGACCACGTCGCTGTTTCTATGGGAATGCTTTGAGGCGCTAAATATGTTAGCGGCGGAAAACCGAGCTACTCTGCTATGGATCCCTGGACAGAGCGGTATTAAGGGCAATGAGATATCGGATAGGCTAGCCAAAATAGCAAAACAGCAACAGTTGGCTGACTAAGGAACATCAGAATGAGTGGGATTTGGTCTCTCTGGCTCGGGAGAAACGAAATAAAAGTCCTGACAGAAATCTTTATAGGACATGGGAACCTCGGATACCACAGACATAAGATAGGGCTTGCGGAAAGTCCCCTCTGTCGTCTGTGCGGAAAGGATAATGAGATAGCTACTCACATCTTTTGTCACTGCTCTGCGATTGCGGGGAAACATCTAACACTCACAGGTAATTAATGCATCAGTGAGTCAGAGATATCAGCCAACAGCGTGGCTGCGGTCCTCTCCCTATAGAGAGGGCTTTGTGGTCACGCTTGGGCTCACAAGGGGACGCAACAGGGTTACCCAAGCGTTAGCGGCTGATAAAATTTCAACCCAAACTAATAATAATATAATATAATAGTGTTGAACCTAATATAGAAAAGTTCGCATTTTGTAATCTATTTCTTTCACTCATCAGCTATCATCACCCCACTCTCTCTATATTTCGATCATAGCTGCCCGACAACATAACTGAACTAATATGTGAAGATAGAATGTGGCTTCAGATTTCGAGACGCTCCTTCCAATACAATCGCAACCTAACAATTATATCCATACATGGTTCTGCTGAAACACACGGAGTTAATGTCACGGTAAACAGATGGATGCACTCCATGTTGAAAAGCAGAACGATACATACTTCGTAACATGGTAATGAAGTAAAGGCTACAGTCTCAAAGGGATAACCAGAGGCAGGAGTTCTTTCACTTACCCAGTGGGCGCTTGTCATTGATGATCTGATTCGTGTATTAAACTAATCTGGGTTTTACACTTAAGGCTAATGCAGATGACCTGGCGAGCCTGGTAACAGGGAAACATGAGTGCTCAACATAGTATAGCAATGATGCAGGGACTTTTGTTTGTCAGTTGACCCGGACAAGACGAAACTCATGCATTTTACCCGAAGAAGAAAGCTCCCTCACCTTACAGACCTTAAGAAATCTTAACCTGCAAACTCCATGTTGACGGATTGGGAAAAAAAGCTAAGTTGGCTATTGGGGCCTGCAAATGCGCAATAGGGATAAACTGGGGCGCAGTAGCAAAAGTCTGTAGACTCTTAGTAGAGGGCAACCTTAGCGATGTTGAGGTGAAAGATCTACGTGATACCAGCAAGCGCATGCTATGTCAGGATAATATTCTCGCTATGAAAACTGTTCTTATGTTGAGGAAATTATCCTTCATGAAACCCTTCAAGGTCATCTTCCCAAAAAGGGAAGAATAGCATGATGAAGGGAGAGGGGAAGAATCATTTACACCAGGATGTCTCGTTTGTTACACAGACGGCTCTAAAGACTCCTTGGGAACGGGAGCTGAAATCTATGGGGGAAAGCCCAGGGCTGAGATTAGAGGAGCACTGGGCACATTTCCTACAGCTTTCCAGGCCGAACTAATAGCTAATAAAGTTCACCTGGAGGAAATTTAAAAGAGGGTTTATAAAGACCAGCATATTTATATTCGTTCTGACAGCCAAGCAGCACTTAAGGCTCTTAGATCTGAAGAGTTTACTTCCAGACTAGTCTGGAGTTGCCTTCAAGATCTTCTTGAGGTTGCCGGTAAGAACTGGGTCAGTCTGATCTGGGTTTCCGGCCATGAAGATAATGAGAAAGCCGATTCACTGATTAAGATGGGAGGTTCACAACCCCTGATTGACCCGAAACCCTACTACAGTATCTCGTACACTTCGGAAAAAGGAGCCGTTGGTAAATGGCTCTCGGAGGAGCATGCGAGATATTGGAAGCGAACCAAAATAATGGTGCATTCTAAGAATTTCATATCATATCTATGGACAGT
>CAKNWT010314367.1:14578-26261 GCA_932066315.1 Andricus coriarius | reverse complement strand
TTAAATTAAAACGTTTTAAATTGTATATTTTCAAAAATGAAAGGTTTGAAATTATACAATAATTTAAACTTAAAAGCTCAAATGAAACAATTTAAAGTTCAAAACGTCCCCAATCGACTGTTTCTTATTGAAATATTATAAATTTCTGGATAATGAGCTTTTAAAATCTTTCCTGAAAATATCAAATAAAGTTATAAAACTCGTACAATCCCGCAGAAAACCTACTTCGAATAATTAGAACGTTTAAAGTTGAAAAGCTTAAATTCACGCTTAGAGAACTGTTCAATTTTAAAATTACGACATTTAAAATTAAAAAAATGTGAATTAAAAAAATAATGCTCGTCGTTATTCGATTACATAAAATTAAAAATGCACTATAGGTTTTTTAGTTATGATAAGAAACCTTGGATTTACGTACTTAAAAATAACTATGTATAGAAATGATCCGTAAACTTCATTGAAAGCAGAATCAGTCGATATTACAATATCTGCAACAGTAGCCTATAATAATACACCTCCGTTATTTCTGTGTAAGTAAATTCTACGTGTTGAGAGTAACTTGAATAATATTATACACGAATAGCAATAGGTGGATGAAGAGCGAGAGCGAGAATGGACTCAGGTGAAAGCGGCTTACCCCTACGAGCACAATCTGTTGCTCTGCGCCACTTCGATTTTCAGAGAAATGCCAGACCCGTTATATAGGTATATATCAATAGAATATAGAGTGGACTTGGGTCATTTCCAGTACTCCAACTAGAGCTATTGTATCTGGAAGTGAGACTAGAACAACGTAGACACTTCCTTATTAGTTCTGTATGGGAATCGGGTCCCCATGAAATGTTTATTCGAAATAGCTGTTGAATGGATATTATTATAGCCCAGGATTCTTATTAGCAGATAAACTTACTCGAATCAATTTCATTAATTTTGGAACCTATTCAACCAGACTCAACTAAAGATCAATTTATCATCTTAATTTCAACAAGAAATTTTAAAGACGAAGTGGGGTAAAAAAGCTCTTAGACCGAATGTATGTGTAATATATGTATGAGAATAGAAGAAAATCAGAATATTACAGCCATTTGTGATAAAAGTGCGCAAAATAGTGATTGTTGACGAGTGTGAAACTTGCAACATGAGCCTATGCGCACGTGTATTACACGATACTTTTTGCAATAATCGCCCGAGAAAATTATTAAGCACACTTTTACACTGACGTTTCACCAAATTCCTGACTCCGTCTGATTGTTTACAGCCGAGTCTGTGTATGCAAACTTCTTTACCTCTAAAGTGCGCCTGCGCGTCAATTGCATTGATACATAAAATATATGTGTTGCAGTGTGTGCATACGTAAATCTTTATGCGCAAATCTTATTCTTACACAGTCTGCGGGTTAAAAAATAGTAATTCTTGCTGTATGTAAAAATGTATTATTGTATCTGTATAATGATAAGAAATTATGATTGGATCAATCATATTTATAAATTTTTCTACGCTTCTCTTCAAACATATAAAATCGATATATTTTGTGACAGGGATGGAACAACAGAACAAAATAAAATAAAAAGAGAATAACATAAAAAGAAAAAGAAAGCGCTGTGACCCCAGTAACGCCACAGTCAACTTTGTCGTTTTATTCGATTGGTGTACACCGTTGCACTCACAACGCACATGTCGATTATTAGGCTCTAAATTGGCAAACGGTTCATCGGAAACGAGAGCTGTTTCAGGGCAAACAGAGAAAAGCAATATACAGTTTTTGTTCCGCGCGCGTTAGCAAACGACGTTTGTCAAACTCATTTCGTTTCAACCTCTTCTTCCGTTTTTCACCTTGTGAAATTTGTACTAGTTTCGTGCGATATTTTGGAGGTCAGACCAAACAAAGAAAATGTATGCCTCGTAACAGCGGTAGTGCAATAAATGTAGTCTTATGTAGGATATTCATGACCAGAAAGAGCGAGCAGAAAAACGAGCACGTGACCCAATCTTTACATTCGAGGGGATTCATAAGAACTCAATCCATAGCTATGGATCGGGGTTACGAGGCTACTTTATTATTCAATGCTATTGTCCACGAAAAGATAATTCTGGGGTCATGCATTTATCCTCTTCTTCAAATTTTTTCTAGTTCTCAAACCTAATAAATCGAGAGAATTTAATCAGAAAAGTTTGGGCAGGTTTTAAATCCAGTTAATTTTATGGTGCCAAATTACTTTCAACAAAAGTAAATTTAAATTTAAAAGATCCATGGTCACTCCATGCTGATCGATACCCGGAAAATACTCGCCCCGGCACACGTAGGAACGTGTGTACGCGGTTAATCCATTAATTTTCGTCGACACTATTTGCGCGCTGTCAGACGCAGCAGCTTAGTATGAAATGCAAAAAAGTTTTTCGATTAAATCCGGTTCGAATTTCACCGTACGATTAACATCTCACCGATTGATTATTTTAAGCTAAAGCGGGCTTATAGTTGAACGAAAATATTGCAAATAAAGCAAACCTTATTCAACTTTGTGGAAAGATTAACACCACTCTTCGCTATAGCGATTATCGACAAAAAATGGAAAGGCACTATCTTCGAATGTATAATATGGAGCTTGCACCATCAAGTAAGTAAAGCAAGTGCCCAGGGCACGCACGAGAAGCGCGTGACCTGGGGCTTCTTGTACGTGCATAGATATGGTGAATAACACCGAACACGATCCGGCACGAGTTTACAACCTACCGACCAAAGAGTGGCAATCCGTGGCTTGGATCTAAATTCAACGACAAAGAGTAGGAAAGCGTTAAGACGAGCGGAGTTGAAAGAGCGAGAAGCAAAAGAGGAAGAAGAAAAGGTGGTCTTCGCGGTATCCATAAGGATCCAATCGCGATCTGGTGTTACACGACGTCTTCGTGATCTTGTTTCTAGTTGGGCAGACTAACTTCACCAGGTAACAGTGGACTTCAACAGGTCCGTGAGTTACATGTAACACTTCAGAGGGTGTGTACTGCAAATAGACTAAGTGAGGACATGCGCTTGATCTCACCTATCTGACATATTTAAAGAGACTCACGGAACCTCGACATTTTTTCAAGTGACTTAGATCTGCATAGCCTGAGTACCGGTTCGTGCTCGTTACCGAAGGAACCTGTTAATATCGCGTCAAACTCGAATTTTTAGAAGGATCCCTAACGGTCACGAATGACCAATCTGGCCCCACGGCAGTAAGCATATTCCAGTTTACACGTTACAAATAACTCGTCTACACAACATACAATGACGTATTGGGGGCTTTGCGACTATTATTAACCTTTATACCCATGCAATGTCAATGCAATGGCAATACGAATGCTAAAGTGGTCCAATGTGACCTACATGGGTACCGGTTGGCGCATAAAAAGACATCTAAGAAACTGGTCGGTACGTCGAGCTCGAATTTTCCGGGCGGAATAGTAACGGTTCGATCGCTATCTCTTATCTGGTTCTATGACACTAAAAATGCGATCTACTCTGTTGATGGAGGCGATGAGAGCTCTTACGGCGTACTTTATCAGCTATACGAGCATGTTAAACTCGATTAAGACCTCAACGACAACATTCGTGGCTAAAATAGAATTACTTCGGGCCATAATGATGATTTCAATAAAATACAACCGAGACTTCCAAGTTAAATATTCCGCTTATCACGACTAACGGATAAAAGGATTCGATACTGAGTCTTTCCATTGGCATCACTCTTATAAAGTACGATGTTACACTATCTAATGCACTATTTCAGTCCTCAACTAGACACCTTATAAATTGTCGATTGCAAGAGCAGACAAAAATGGATATCGGGATATCTTATAGTATGTAGATCAATCGCAGATTGCGGAAGAATCAAAGACATCCATTTCCATTATCAATTTCTAACTCCTATGACAAAATAATGATATAGAAATGCTGGTATATGGATACAGCAATGTGTATTTTGCAATTACTTCTAAATGCGGTAAAGAGAGATTAGAGAGTGAATTAGCACATTCAATTAACGTTTACTAGATTCTAACGGGCCGTTAATGGCACCTCTATTTCATTGGCTTTCTCGGGATTTCGACTAGTATGCTTTCCAGCATTGGGCTTGCAGCGCGACGTGATAATAAGGACATTTATTCAACGGAATTTATTAGCCGAGAACATATACGTAGGTAGAGTCAGTTCCCTTCCATAATAAAGAGCAATGAGTGTTTGCGGACGTGGGTCACGATCTACCGAAAGGAACGGATTTACAGGGAACTTTGTAAAAGAACCAGCTCCGAAACAATGGTGGAGGTTTAATCGAATAGCAGGTACTTTAATTCGCCCTTTAAAGTGACTATGGAGTTAGAAGCGAAACCACTGAGAATGGTGGAGATAAGCAAACTGCCGATTTTTTTCTCTTCTTTTCCATCGAGAAATGAAATTGTGTCCAAAAGCTCTAACTTCAAAGCACAGTAGCCTATCCCACATGTTACAACCCCTCTACATGTTCACGACTAAAATTACCGTATCGAAACGAGACAAAGGGTCGCTGGGAGAGAAACGATCGCTTTCACATAGAATGTCACGTCACGTGCCAAGAATACAAATCGAGGGTTCCGTGTACGGCATACCGCCTCTGCGAGTTGGCCATTTCTCGTGGGTTAAATTTCTGCGACTTTGCCGCCTGACGTTGACCGATGCCGCGGAAAAGAAATCGTTCTTTCGTCCGTGGGTGCCATCATTTACTTGAAAAACCACTATGAGCTTCTGAAGATTGCGAAAATTGTCAGTGTAGTTTATCAATTCAGCAAGCAGAAGTTCACGCCACTCGGCAATTTTTCAATGTTCAATACACATGCTTTAAAATAGAAAGACGCCAATCCCCTTCCAAGGACTGGGCAACGTCTTTTTTTGCAAAGAGGGTTTAAAATTTCATGATATTTCACCCGTTTTTATTTCTGTCTATTTAGAAAACTAGAGATACATTCATTTAAAGGTTTAAGTGGAAAGAGATATAAATTAGATGTATTTATTTTTATGATTCCTTCTATCTCCATCATCCTGGTCTATTCGAAGATTCTGGAAAGGTCAGCAGACGCAGTCTCGGATAAATGACCCTACCTTCGTTCTAAATGACATTTCTACGTGCTCGGAAATGACCTGCTCTTAAAATCAGCAACGACTCAGTCGTTCGGTGTATAAAATGCAACAGTCTATCCTCCTTTCTTTCAAAAGAAGAGGGATGAGGCCGATGCGATCTGTAGGCGAACCGCAAATAAGAGACACGAAGAATCGTATAAATTGCATCGTCGAACAAGCTCTTGATCAGGATTGGATATTTAGCTGAAGATTTGCTGACGAAAAGTACGAAATGGCAAAGAGTTGTGGACATAATTATTAACTTGAAAAGAAAAAAGGTAAAGGTGTCATTTTTGAGAAACAGATACCAAAGCGTCAAAAATTAAAATAAGTTTTAAAGTTGTTAATTTTTTCTATTTCGAAACAAAAATATAATCAGAAAGCATATATCACTATAATACTGTATATCAATACAAAAATTCAACTTTAACTAATTCAAGAGTAAGATTATTTCTAAAAGACTGGTACCATTTGCTTTAGTCGGAATTGAGGCCAGCTATTGTTTCATGCAAAATTTGGTAAAGAAGCAAGAAATGTACTTACCACGATTCCTCGATTCACTGAAAGCGTAAATCATGAGAAAAATAATTGATTTTAGTATAATTATTTCTTGCATAGATTTTTTTTTATTCTGGGGGGTCAGAGGTCCATGAAACCGGAAAACTCAGAAACTGGTTGGGATTTTGTTGAGACAGGAATTTTGGTATTCTTAGGTTTAATAAAAAAACCTAATCAATAATCATAATCATTAAAAACCGAAAAATTAAACACAATTGAATTATAATGCACACTTGATTTTGGTTGAATTGTAGGGTTTACAATTCAAATAGTTAAAAATTCTACAAGTTTAAGTACAAATCTTTCATAGAACACGAATAATTTCACCATTTTTAATTAAATGGTTAAAAATTGCAGGGATTCAAAATTATGTCACTAAAATTATTCAATATTGATTTTAAAACATTAATACTTGAACTCTTTATATAAAAGTTCCAAAAGCAATAAATGATTAAAAATGTATTTTGAATTTTACAGTATTAATCGTTGGAATTGAGATATGTTGAAATTTTTGTAATTTATGAATTCAGAATTTTTAGCAATATGGGCCTGATTTTTTTCTGAGTTCATTGAGAGTCTGAAATTGTTACAATTCTTTAAGCTGATTTTTCCACCTCATACTTTTCTGGTCTAGCAAGATGAAATTTCGAATGAACTTCGGCTCTGTTCGAAGCGTATTGTAATATTTCAATACGGAACTTCGGTACCTAACTTACTATGAATGAATAATTTTACCTTAGGATAAAACAGACTATTCGGAATGAACTTGCAACTTGAATAGATATGCATGTGTGTATACTGGTATGCAGTTTCTCGCCAACGATCTACAGAGAGTAATAGAGACAGATCACGACGAGTTCTCAGACCGGATATTATATTTTCACGTCTGCCCTGCCTCCCATCTAATAACGTCGCAACTTTATAAACTACTCCAATGCCAGCAAAAGAGCTCGTAAGTTTACCCACGTGACACTTGGTATCTGCACAAAGTTATTTCATTGATATTTAAATTCTGCTTTTCCACGGGATGGCAAGTATATACATATACTACATATACTCGAATGATCAAAGGTTTAAATAAACAGCAAATATTACCCTACTAGATACGTATGAGTATACATGTTACACGTTTAACTAATATTTCTCGTAATAAAATATCAACTTATCTTTTTACTGTTACTAGTTAAACCCACTTTCAATTAATTCTGATTTACTTAATTAAACTCGACGACATAATATAGTATTAGAAGATTTCGAATGTACCATTTAAACTATTTACGGCTTTATTAAGTGTGGAAAAAATCGTTTACTTCAATGGGTGTTGACTTTAAATTGAAACTTAATCAATTGGTAAGAAGCGTTAGCAAACGGGTGCTACATAACTTTCAATATCTTGGCGTATATTGCATTCACTCTAGAAATAGGATGAGCTCGAATGCAATTAAACGAAAGCAAACGTCAAGCAGAGTACATATTTTGTTCGCTCTCTCTTAATTAATAAGCAAATAGCACATGCAAACTAATATCGCGTTACAAATTACTCTATTTAAATATTATTTAATGTTAATTGCACTCCTGATATGATTTTCTCAAACCTTGTTAGAGCATTTGAAATAACTTTTGGATAAAAAAAATTGGTTTCTGGAATGTCATAATTTCTTTAACCATTCCAATGTTTTTGCGTACCTTTAATTCGAACTAGAATGACAGTTTAATACGTGGCGGTTATTTGTGAAGGGCAGCGTGGCTCACAATTGAAAAGGGCGAACAGCATTCCAGGTCACTTCTTCAGTGCAGCATATATTAAAGTAAGAAGAGGCGTAGCCAAAGGCTCGATTCGCTTGGTGCGAGCGGACGTTTGAAAACTAGCGCTTCGTTATCGTTTTTACTCAATTAAAACATTTAAGGAGCGACGTACGATTAACGAGCTCTTCGCGCGAATATTGTGCGTATCGTTCTCGACCTCGGCTTACAGTAATTAGCCGGCCTTACGTGATTCCTGCGCTAATGAAGGATAACTACTAAGTATCTTTAGATGACTAATCTCCGCTTGTGCTTCGTTGACCGATCGTTATGGCGTTACTGCGACGAAGTTGCATGAAAGAGGAACCAAGAAACAGCATTGCACCTCTGGGAAACGGTTAACCCCGAAGCTGATAACAAATCGTGTCTGCATACCGAGTTATCGACCAATACCACCAGCCCACGGATGAGCCATCATGATCGACGATCGACATTTTCCCGTGATCACGAGTCGTAAATCGTAATGGTTCCTCTTCGAGTACTAGTCCTTGAAATCTTATTACGGTTCAAGTCAAGAGCACAATATTTATATGAATACAAACTGATAATCCAGCAGTTGCAATCAACTTCACCTACCTTTAAAGAGAGCAGATTGGGAGCAGGGGAAATTGCTTCAAGAAATTAGTCATTTAGAGTTCAAGGGTGACATCCTATATAAGATTAAGTAATAAAATTCAATTTTCTTAGAACTGTTGATCAAAAAAGGCTGGGTAATGAACTCGCGCTTTCTTTTTAGTTCTAAAAAAATTCTGCCAAAGCTCAATTCAATCCTAGAAATCTCTCGAAAGTTATCATGCCTACAAGATTCTATAGACAGACAGTAACCTTCGTAAAAATCGTTTTTTTCCTTCTCAGGGAGTCTCAAAATGTGAAGACTTGATGAAAACCGACAAAGTAAAATTTTACCTAAGAGTAAGAACTTCTCAATAGGATGATAATGTAAAAATCCATACATTTTATTCATTCACAGTTAAAAATTGAACATTAGGTACACTAAATGAAATTAGCGCACTGTCTACTGTTACGGAATTTTCCATAAGGGCTAACGTTATGGAAAATTCCGTAATACTATTTAGTCCCTTCTATTAATATCATTTTATTAGAAATGTTACACTTTGTACTGTGGTTAAAAAAATATAATCATTATAAATGTTCAAACTTACTGCCAAGGTAAGTTTTAAGTTGAATTATTTAATTTTCTATTAATTAGCTTTTGCTTATTTTATTCCTGAACTAATTACAAGTTTGTATGGTTTAAATAATTAATATTTAAAGCTAAATAAACTTACAGAATTATTCATATAAGGAATTTCACAAAATGAAATTCAGTAAATCAATAAGTTCAAATAAATTAAAATCCATAAGTAACGCATATAGAATTTTTAAATTTGCACCAGTGAAAATTCATTCAATTTCAACTGTTTTTCACTGACGTCCCATAATAAGAAGACGCCTCGAACTTTCAGCAGCCTTCACATAAAATCCAGTAGCTTTTCCCGGCATTGATTCTACAACGTCTCTTGTTTTCCGAGTTTTCTTACAAAAGGCAAAAATGGGAAAAGGACTCACGTGCTTCGAGAATACGAAGCGACACGAAGATAAAGTTGAAATTTTGTTGTACAGATGCACAGGGTTTCCCGTAGAGAGAGTTTTGACCTTTAAAGTGATATTTACCGATATTTTTATGGACATATTCGTAATCCAAGCATCAAAATGCATCGACAGGGTAAAAATATCAGAAGTGAGCAACTTAAGGTTAGCCTCATATTCAAAGTTGTATAAAAAGTGATTTTCAAGATAGAAAAAGATGAATTACACTTATCTGCATTATAAATATTTTACATCTTCTCATTTACCTATTCAAAACTTATGTATTTTAAGCTCTGCGGAAACTATTAAATGTATACTCAAAAGTGAACGTGCGAAATCATAAGACGCACGGAATTTTTATAATATTATTAGCCACAATTTTTTTAAAACATATTTAACCATATTTATTAAGAAGCTTCACATAGGAGACTCGTTTCACATTTATTTTTTTATTGAGTATTATGAAACGAGTACTGATGGGGTAGGACCACTACTGAAGTATATTTCACTCCCGGGAATAAATATTTGGTCTTGATTTTGTCTAGGGTAAAGACCAATCTAAGACAATTTCAAGTCATTCGGTATGTCTAGCTCGTGAGACGGAACCAGACGATTTTTGATGTCTTAAGGGTCTCTAAAGATCATCACTAATCTACTTCAAACTTGATAGAATGTTTATATTATTTATATTCATGGTATTTATTTAGTATTTAGTAATAAGTTTATTTGTCTGCAATAATTATTATTCTTTGGATGAAGAATCTAAAAATGTTGTCCATTTTTTCCTATCTCCAACAGTTCACTAGATACTTCCAGAAAATGACAGTTTTAATCTTTTTACGGAAAATTTTATATGCCTGCAGTTGTTGAGACAGAGAGGTTCCGAATTTCTCATTTAAAAATTAGTTATTAACAAATTACAAGTTTTATAGGTTGTAAAATTTTAATGCTCAGCACATGGCAACTGCTTGGTATAATGGACAGTAAAATTTACCAACGAAAACTCTTGTAATTTTGACATGGTAAATGTGAAAGCCACAAATTGGTAATATAGTTTTTTTTTAAAGCGTCTTGTCTTGGCACAGTTTATAGCCATAAATGCAAAAGAAGTTCGTATATCTCCAATGTCAAAATCAAAACCAAATATTTTTACCCGGGCTATTGGTGTTATCACCTCATACGAGATTTGAAAAAAGGAAAACACTTCTGATTTTTCCTTTACAAACGTAGTTTTTTAAGGTTTGACCTTAAAAGTGAAACTGACAGATATTTGTATGGCCAAATTCGTAAGCAGAGCATAAAAATACATCGATACATGGGATTTCAAAAATATCGGAGGTACGCGCTTTTTCGAACTTCATTCGGGCTTCAGTCAGTCACGTTTCACTGAAGTTTTTCATCTGTTTATTTTTACTGTAAAAAATAATGGAATGAAACGAATTAAAATTAAGAGAACATTTTTTCCAAATTAATAAGTATAATTAGAGATGCAAATCTGAATCCAATTTAGAAACCGTTCTAATACGAAAATCTTTCATTTTGTGTCTGAGAACTATCAAGGAAATCACGTAAATTTATTTACGAATGAAATTGAAATTTAAATTAAGTGCAGAATTCATTAATATTTGACAAATTTCCTAATTTTAAAGATGAAAATTTCAAGGCTTCAAACTCTGAATTGCTGTAAAATAAAAATTTGATGCCAGTGACGAATATTTTTCTATAACTTTCATTTTGTAAAACTTTAGATTTTTGATATATTGAACATTATAAATTGGAAGATTTTCGAGTTTGACCGCTTCGAATTTCAAGAGCTTCCGAACTTTTACCCATCTAAACTTGATTTTTTTTAAATAGATGCTGAGTTTCTGCAAAAATTTCATATAAATTTTCAAACTTGTCTCCGAATTAGAAACGTGAAAACTGGATTACAATTGGATTAAGTTACGTAATACGGTACAGATTATTGACTGAACCAGAGCTACTTTTAATTTTTCCATGATTTCGTTATCTTCAACTAGTTACTCCCAGCACTGTTATAATTTCTCTACTGCAAAAGTTAAAAGTTTATCCACATACAATTCTATCACGTAGAAACAGTTAAAAAATTATAAAAGTTTCTTTTTCTTTTTGGTGTCTATTTAACATTAAATTATAGTATAAATACTCTCATAATTTCTAATAATTCCAATTATGATTTTTTTTTTCAGGTAAGTTTCCAATCTGCAAAGTCCTGTATTGTTGTACCTTGGAGAAGTAAGTAATAATTTAATTAACACATACATATTCAACTCGTTCTATAAACCTGAGATACACACTTTTCCAAAATTACTAATTAAATAGTTTTGAATTAAACCAATAAAAAGTGCATCTTCTGGATGTTAGGAGCGGTTAAATCGATATCATTTACTTTGAGAAGCAACATAAAATCAAATTTACTGATCAAGCGAGCTCGTTTCGTTTAAGGCTCTTAAAGAGATTCTCTGGCGGTGATTCATCAAGCATATCAGAGAAAAGGAGAAGTAAGAGGTATTAATCTAAGTGAACAGGAGACGAAATCAACTTTAAATTTGTCGCTACTGTTTTATCAAGGCGCATTATTAT